>CAUOFW020003869.1:372578-390366 GCA_963454935.2 Ilex paraguariensis
AAATGCCGATATTTTATTTATGCGTTAATGTTTATACCTCCTTTAATTGGTGGGGGTGGCTACATTTATAATATGCTCATGGTTATGAACACAGAGCAAAGCCCATTGATATATACCATTCTACCTATTATTATTACGTACTTCATGCATGATACGAGGATACACGTAGTTGGGCTTTATGTAACAGTTGGGAGATTGGTTATAGACGGGTTAAATCTTGTCATAGCCAATACTTTTGACTTAATGCATAAACCGAAACTCCGTCATTATTGAATCATCAACCTTCCGATTGAATAACTAGAGTAAACCTTTTGAATGGTTCACATTCGGGTTTACTGGGGTTATTTGATTGATATATGGTATATAGATCTTCCAGCTAACCTAATCACTTGTTATGTTATGGTTCAATATATATCAAACCTATTGTTTGACTTTTCATTAAAATGGGAGTTAATTATGCTAAGGCAGTATTTTCATAAATAAACAGTATAAAGCATGTTAGATCCTCACACTGAAGAGTACTTTTTGTAAGTGTTTTTCAAAGTATTAGTTAAGTGTTTAGTTGACAATTCTAAGCTTACACCACAAGCCGTTTCGTTGCACATTACATACACGAAAATTTTACTATTTATGTTTTGAATACCGACAGTTTGCTCCCTGTGGGTTCGACCACGGACTTAACTGAGAAATATTGTAGTTTGACCACTTATACTTAGGTGTATGACATAAATCAAGTCAGCTCAACTTCTTCAAACGCTCATGGCACCGTTACACCACCACACACCACGTCGAGCCACCAAAACACCACCATACAACTCCTTGATATATCAGAAACACAACTCAATCAATTAATTAAGCAAAAACCCTTTGAATCTACATACCCGTTTCATGAAATCCTTAGACCCAAAACTTTAAACAACAAATTCATGCAACTGCAGTTAACCAATTAGAAAACTAATAACATGAATGAAATCCTAGCATCCTAATTATTCTAGGAGTATACCTCTTGAGGCTCGAAAGTCACTTTGTAGAATTTCAAATTTTCAAAATTTCAAGCCTAAACTTTCTCTCTCTAACTTCTCTCTCTTCTTTATCTCTCTTCCAACTGGATTTTGTTCATTTTTATACCCCTATGTAGCTCACTTAGCCTTCCCCAAGCAGCTGCATGCCCTCCATGCAATCTATCAATCTTCCATCAGCCACCTTGCAAGTCTAGAAGATCCTTGAGCTTCAATGACATTTTGGTAAATTCATAACTTTGGCTAATTTTGAAAACTAATTAAAAATAATATTTTTTTTTCACCATTACATATGTATTAAATCAAGCACTATAAAATTATCCGTTAAATTTTTGGACATCAAATTGATCTACAATTTGATCCACTAATGCAACTCCTACATTCTTGACTCTCCGGTACACACTAATCCTACTTCTCTCATTCATGTTTTTCGGCTCATTTTCTTTTCACAAACCATATTCCTACACCTAACAGACCTCCTAATCATCTTCAAAACATCTACACACCACTCTAGAGTCATCAGTTTATAGTCTAGCTATCTGTACTCTGAACCCCTAACTGCACACACCCAAATTCTGATGTCCACCATATTGGTTTTGTGGTGTATCTTGTCCTTGTGCTGCTACAGGTTTCGACCCTTCACCCTGTTGAAATTTCTGATTGTTTTTCTTATCCCCTTGTTGTAACTACGGATACCTATTTCTCATATGACCTATCTTCCCACATTGAAAATAAGTATGCCAATCCCTTAGGTTATTGTTATTCCCTAGTCCATTCCCTACCTTATTCTTTCCATTATTATTATAACCTGGTCGCACATAAGGGTGATTCCTTTGTCCTCCTTCATATCCATATGACTGATTGCTTCCCCGCTAAGCTTATTCATCCCTTACCTCTCTCGGTTTCATTTCTTTTCTCAATAATATAAGCTAACTCAACCAACTCACTAAAATTCCATATCCTGAAGGGTAAAATCATTTCTCTGATGGTATTGTTCAATCCACGTTCAAAGCATTTGGTTTTTTTCACTTCATTTGCTACATACTCACCAACATGATGTGCTAACTCCTCAAAACTTACCTCGTACTAGGCCACACCCATTACCCTTTGTTGTAAATTTAAGAAGTCTAGCAATAGCCCACCTCTGAAGCTCTTAGTAAAATACTTACCATTGAAAATTATCTCAAACCACGTCATCCTTTCCACTAGTTCTCTACCCTTGATCAAATCCCACCAATGATCTGTCTTTCCTTCGAATATATAGGTAGCTAACTTCACTCTATACCTAACAGCAATGCCTAAAACACCCATTACCTTTT
The DNA here is from genome assembly GCA_963454935.2 of Ilex paraguariensis. Classification (NCBI taxonomy): domain Eukaryota; kingdom Viridiplantae; phylum Streptophyta; class Magnoliopsida; order Aquifoliales; family Aquifoliaceae; genus Ilex; species Ilex paraguariensis. Next base: position 374,917 of record CAUOFW020003869.1, read on the forward strand.
TAATCTGTCGTAACCACTTTTTTGCTTCTAGAGATTTGGTAGTTCCTTGGAATGATGGTGTACGTTGCTTTAGAAACTCCTTCAAGATCACCATTGACCTATTCTCAAGCTTTTCCCAATCATTTCCCAATTGCTCCATATCATTCACCACATGGGCATTAGGTAATGGAGGAATTTCTACATTCCTTACACCATGCACTAGTTCTGGTTGTGTTTGAGTTCCTCTCGGATTCCCAACTAGTCCAAGTAGTTCAGTTTGGATCAATGTAGTGAGTGTAGCCAAACATTGATATACCTACTACAACCCTCAGTAGTATTATTTTGGTTCTCTTCACGCTCCACCTCATTCTCCATTGAAGTGCCCACTTGTTTCCTTTCTCTAGTTCGTGGTTCACCATTTCCTAATGAAATCACTATAACCACAAGATTAGTTTCTGAACAATTTTAACTTAAATCAGATCTAGTAACCCAGACATTCCAACATCTTAACATCCTATCACTTATTTATTACTATAGTCACAACATTAGATTTGCACATAATGTTTAGTAATAACATAGCAAATCACATAAAATTTTTATTCTCCTATTATTATACTTTATCTATCACACATGCACACACATATAATTTAGTACACAACCCCATATTACCACTCTCTTTGTACTTATTTGACATCCTCCACACATTTGGGTACACCTTCTACCCCTTAATCCTCTACATCAGTGAAAGTGGATGCATCCAAATCCACCTCAGGTTTTGCAATTGGCTCTGCTGGATCTTCTTGTATCCACTTGCTGTGAATATGATGCACTAGTTGAACTAACACCACCAATTCCACAATTGGGTTAGAGTAAACCTTCTATATTTCCAAGCCACCTCTCGGGTTACCTACATTGCTTTGATTACTACCTCAGCAGCCAGTCTAATGCGCATCTGTCTATCATACTCTCCATGCCCCATAATCCCACGAAAGTCATATAGGTCATCCTAGTGTGCCATCCCCTTAGTCTTACTGCCAAACACAAATTCAAATATCAATATCCACTAATAAATCACCAAACATCCAACATTTGAGTTATGCATGAAACCCACAAATAACATTTCATAAATTAAAACACTCATATATATTCATAACAAAAGTTAGCAGAGTTACTACATAAATTCAGATTCTTGCTCACCCAAAATAATCTGATATCCACTTGGTACAAAAAGTGATCTTATTTAGATATTTTCACTCACCACCCTACTAGGTTACTCACACCCTATACATTATATACGCAAGTTAGGGTTTTACTTTCTTGTCAATCCTCTCATTTTGCTTACATAGTAGACAAGAAGTTGTGTCTTTTCGTGCTAGCTTACTAGAACAGCACTTGTTGCCTTTCGGGTCAACACGAAGTACAAGTATAGGGGTTCTCCTTCTACTGGCCTTATCAGGATTGACAGCTTGCTGATGTATTCCTTGGGTGCTTGAAAGACATCTTCACACTCTAGACTCCATTCAAAGGCCTTCTTGAGGACCTTAAAGAAGGGAAGTCACTTATTACTCGCTTTGGAAATAAATTTGTTCAAGGATGCTACTCTTCCTGTTAGCACTTGATTTTCTTTGATGTTTCTTGGATACCTCATATCTATGAGTGCCTTGATTTTCTCTAGATTCGCCTCTATCCCTTTTTGAGTCACCATGAAGCTCAAGAATTTTCCCAAGGACACACCAAAGGCACACTTAGCTAGATTCAACTTCATGTTGTACCTCCTAAGGGTGTCAAAGGTTTTCTTTAGATGATCAATGTATTTCATGGCCTAGAGGCTTTTTACTAGCATATCATCGACATACACCTCCATTGATTGACCGATGAGGTCCTTAGACATGTGATTTACCAATCTCTGGTATGTGGCCCCTACAATCTTTAGACCAAATGGCATAACCTTGTAACATTAGGTCCACTCTTCTGTTATGAAATAGGTCTTTTCCTAATATGGTTCATGTAGGAATGTGTCCATAAAGGAGAGCAACTTATACCCTGCAGAGGCATCTACTAGAATGTCGATCCTTGGAAGTGGAAAGCAGTCTTTTGGGCATGCCTTGTTTAGATCAGTGAATTCGCCACTTTTCTTTTATCTTCTTCACTAGCACCATGTTGGCTTACCATAGTGGGTACTGTACTTCCCTAACAAACTTGGCATCCAAGAGCTTAGTTACTTCTTCCTTTATCGTATGATTTCGCTCTGGGGCAAAGCTCCATTGCTTCTAACGGCTTGGTTTGAAGCTCAGACTGACATTAAGTTTGTGCACTATTACAGCGTGACAAATTCCACTCATATCAAATTGCTTCCAAGCAAATATATCCTTCTTGGAGTTAAGGAACTCTATGGATGAAGTTCTCAAGTTCTCCTCGAGCATCCTCCCAACGAAAGTGACCTATTTAGGGGAGTCCCCAATCTGGATAGTTTCTAGGTCTCCTATAGGTCGTAAGCGCTTTGATTCCTCCCTGTGATCTAGAGAGTCGACTTGAAGAGTTTCTTGTTGCTATCTTTCCTTCATGGAGAATACATAGCATTCTCGTGCTATAACTTGACCTCCGTGCACTTCCCCAACTCCCACCTTGGTTGGAAATCTGATGAGGAGGTGATATGTTGCAGGAACCGGCCTCATATCGTTGAGGCTTGGATGACCCAAGATAACATTGTATACTAGCGAACTATCTAGGACCTGTCATTATAGTGGTCTATCATAGTGTCAACTTAGTTGTGGCTAGTATAAATACGGATCCTATGGGGGTAAGCTTTTTTCGCTTGAGAATCCAATGAGTTGGAGCTGTGAGATCCATCATGCATGTATAGCATTTGTAAGAAAAGAAAATAAAATAAAAATAAAAATTACTTCGGCAAGATTTCATAGCACTAAAAATAATAATAATAAATATATGATATAACTTAATTGAGACAAATACGTAATTAGTGGAATTGATGTATTAAATTACTAGCAACTTCATGTAGGTTCTATACTATTCTATATCTTGCAAGAATACCCTTTTATATCTTTAGCTTAGATTTATTTGTTTAAAATTCTTTTAAGTCCACTATTCAGCCCCTACGTTATTTGATTCTTCTTTCCACATACTTCAAACTAAAGTTTGGTTTATGCTTTTGACTACAGAGTTTTACATGGAGGCTTAAAGCTTGCTCTAGTCGCGTTGAAGTCTTTGGGCTGGTTCGGAGGTGACTCCAACTATTGCAGCTCCACCTAGAGGTTGAGAATGACATTACCCAGTTGTTGAGTTCTTTGAGGTGAGTATTCTATTTCATATAATTAATAATTGTGAGAGCATAACTATGCTTAATAATGTATGAATGTGTTGATTATTGGCTTTGAGATAGCAATATGAATATGCTATGTGGTATTAAGTGGTGAATATAACCTTATTGACTAATACCAGTTTATTATTAATGGATGAATGTGTAGACTATTGTATGGTGATGGCAATGTGTATGATAAATAGCCTTATTGGTAGATGAATAGCCTTTGTAGCTAGTATAGTCTTNCGTTGATATTCTATGTACCTCCCAAGAAGGCCTTTTTGGATCAGATCTTCTATTTGGTCCTTCAAGACCTGACAATCTTCCATATTATAGCCTTGGTCCTTGTGGAAACGACAATATTTGTCCCTAGACTTTTGCAAGGATGAAACTTCATATTCTCGACCCATTTATGAATCCTCTCATCTTGAATCTATTAGAAGATCTACTCGACGAAAGTGTTTAATGGAGAGTATTTCTGAGTCAGGTCGTTGGGGATGTGAGGTCCTAATCAATCCCTCGCACTAACCCTCTCAAAACGATTTTTCTTTGGGCTGCTCATCCTTTTCTTCCTGCTCGGTAGATCCCATCTCCTATTGTCTTCTTGTCGATCTTCTTGTGTGTCCTCCTAGTTTCTGTGTGCTAGGAATGTGTTCTTAGTGTTCATGTAGCTCTGGGCATTTGCCAAGAGCTTAGCCATAGATGAAGACGGTTCTTTGGAGAGGGAAAAAAGAAACTCATAAGACTGAACCCACTTATGAAGGTAGTCAAGGCTACCTTATAGTCGACATTGTCAATCTACAAGGATTCCTTAATAAAGCAATTGATATATTATGCCAATATTTTTCCCCTGGCTTGCTTGGCATTGAGGAGGTAAGTTAGGGGTCGCCGATGAGCTTTGCCCCCAATGAAATGCGAGATGAGAGAAGTACTTAGCTCTCCAAAGGTACTAACAGTGTTCGGCTTCAGCTTGTTGAACCAGTGTCTCGCAGTTCCATTGAGTGTGGTGGCAAAAGCNAAAGGTACTAACAGTGTTCGGCTTCAGCTTGTTGAACCAGTGTCTCGCAGTTCCATTGAGTGTGGTGGCAAAAGCTCGACACTTTATTTGGTCTGAGACATTGTGGAGCATTTTTAGAGACTTGTAAGTTTTTAAGTGGTCTAGCGAGTCCTTTGTTCCATCGAATGCCTCAATCATTGGCATTTTAAACCTCTCTGGCAGTGGATAGTTTGATATATCTTGGGTGAAGGGTGACTTAGTGTTCTAGACCAGAGTCTCAATGACTTTTGGGACCCAAGCTTTCATCATATTCATAACATTCCCCAATTTCTCGTTTACTTCTTGGAATTTTTGCTCCCATTGGTCATTGATTTGAGGACAGAAAACTTCATTTTGACTCTAATCGACCTCTTAGTTATCCTCTGCATACTATCTGGCTTGGGATTGATCCCGTTCCAGAGAGTGGAGAATTTGCTAATTCTACTTCTTCAACTCCTTAATTTCTTTCTCTAAACCACATGACCTTTCCTGACCTTTTTACTGTGGAGGCACAACCCCTCATCTCACTGGTTGGGTATTGGGGCGTTCGTTAATTTGGTCAACTACAAGTTCTTTTGATGATCTTGTGATTGCCATGGAACTCAAAACCATAGACGGGCGCTAACTATTGATCTCGAAAACAATACCAATGAAATGATTGACGACCTAGCAATCCCCGATGAACTCCTACAAAGAAGCCAAAGACCAAAGAGACTACATTGGTCAATCTTCGATGATTAAGTCAATAAAAGTGAAGAGGATTAATTGGAATTAAGTTGGGATATAAAAAACATTATATAATACCAATACTTTTGAATATTATATAATACTTGCATTATATTGGGTATTCACAGGGTAAGTTTATTTTGAATTTTAGAGTACAACAGGACCACAAAATAATGGATAGTATAGAAATTATAGTTGTTTATTAGGATGATATAAAGTTTTTTAGCTGGTACATTAACATATATTGACAATAGGTATGTGTTACACGTGTACAAAACTTTAGGGGGTGTAGATGTAATATTTTAAATATGAGAGTCCATTTATTAAGTGAAAATTTTAAAGGGATTTAGGTGTAATTTATTAATTTAGTTTTAGACACAGTTAGTTTCAGCTGAACGTTGATACATATTTGTATATTTGAGTAGGCCTCAACAACGGGCCGGGCTGGGCTGACCCAGCCTGACATTTTTCAACCCATAAGTCGCCTGTGAACCGGGCCTCTAAGCTTTAACTAGTCAACGGGCCGATGCCGCTTGTTAGGAATTTTTAAGGCAGTGGCCTGCCCGTGGCCCAACCTATTGGGCAAAAAATGGGCTAAATACGGGTTGGGCCTTATGGTCCACTCATTGGGCCTGAAACGGATTTTTTTATTAAAAAATTACTTTTTTTGTAAGAAATTACAAAAAAGATATTGAAAATTTTATTTTTTATATAAAAACTACAAAAAGACATTAATTACGTGAAGTTTGTATGAAAAATAAATTAACAAAAAAATTATTCATATTGATTGAATTTAACAAATTTTTATATAGAATTCAATGATACATTACAAATTGATTGGTGGGTGGGACTAATTTACATCACTACAAATTGAGTACATATTAATTAGGTTAGCACCTACACAATTGTCAATCATTTGCAAGTTTTAACTTATAAAAGTTACAGATCAAATATCAAATAAATAATAAAATTATGAAATATGATTTAATTATCTTATTGAGCTAATGGGCAGGGCTAACGGACTTGTTAATGGGCCGGACTGCCAGGCCTCTGACCCTAAAAAACACCGTCTAGGCCCTATCAGCCGAGCTATCGGTAGGCCTATCAAAATTAGACACAACACGATTAACCGACACGAATTAAACAGATTTGGGTGAGACCTTAACGGGTTTGAGTGATAAACGAGTTGACCTGTTAAACACGTTTAATAAATGGATCGTGTTCGGGTGAGACCTATCAACCCGTTTATCACCTGTTTAAAAAAAATTAATATAATAATAAATTAATAATTATTTTATTTTAAAAAAAATAATCAGAATTAAAATATTATATGCATATGCAAAAAAGAAACCAAGTTGCTGAGTGGATGAGAGATTGACAATCCAATGGCCATTAAGTACAAATTATTCTTTTATCCCGTTGCATTGCAGTGTTCGATGTGGGACAGGTTACAAGGTCTTCTTGTGGGTCTGCACAGTGAACGCATAGTAAAACATTTTCACTTGAATCCCACATCGACAAATTCAAAGAAGGAGACCTCCCCATGCCTATAAAAAGCTGCTGTCCCTTTCTTTAGTAATTTAATTTTCTCACTTGCCTTTGCAAGCGCCAACCAAGTGGAAATCTTTTAATTAAGAGAGTACAATTGTTGTGGATAATTAATGGAGTTAAAAATTTTAATGGAATAATTTTTTAGTATAGGTTAAAATTTTAATAGAATAATTTTATGAAAATTAAATAGATTAAACGAGTCGTGTCGTGTTACCCGTTTATTAAACGATTCGTGTTCGTGTTGAGTTTTTTCACCCGTTTATTAAACGAGTCGTGTATGAGTTTATATGTTTTTCACCCGTCACCCATTTAACCCGACACGTAACCGTTTAAACCGACACGTTTGACACCCTTAACTATCGGGTTACCCAAGCCCTACCACTTGTACTGGGTTGCTCGTTGGCCCGTTGGGCTTTCGGGAAGTGGACAACCCATTGGACTCTGGGTTTTTTGGTGAGACCTATCTTTGAGGGTGTATATTAATTTTTTTTTTATCTTTGAGGAGCATATTAAGATTCAAAAATCTTGCTAAGTTCGATTTGTCATTAACTCTAACAAATATAAAAAGTATCTCAAATTATCTTGAGCCGCTGCTCAATATTTACTCGATAATTGGAGGGGACTGTAGTGATAGTTTGGAAAACCCAGAGGGTATTTATATATCTAGGTCCTAACTACGTGAGTGTTCTGTAATTAACCGACAAAACAACACTGCATATTCTTAACCAACAAAAAAAAAAAAAAAACACTCTTTATCTCTCTCTCTCTCTGCAAAGGGTTTCGAAGTCTCCCATGTCTGCGAATTTCTCCTTACAATTCGCTTTTTCCGATCTCCGTCGAATTCAATCATAGGGTTTATTTCTCTCTACTCTTTCAATCCACCTCAAATTTTACGATTTGAAGCCCGATTTCTAGTATCAGAGCTTCCAATCTCAAGATAAGCATCTCACTTTTTTCACGGACAAATATTCAAAACTGAAGGGCATTGATTCGACGCTTGGCGTGATGTGAGTAAGTTTCAATCGGTTCCTAGGGTTTCGTGATCATGGTGTTCTTGAATCTGAATTTTGGGTTTAGTGTAGAAATGGAAGTTGATTTCAATGGGGATGTGGCGAGTCTCGACGCCGAATTGTTGCAGCTTCCAGAGGTATCTCCTTTGGCTATAAAGACAAATCCTTATGTAGCCGAGAAGCTTTTTGAGCAATGGCTTTCGCTTCCCGNTCAATGGGGATGTGGCGAGTCTCGACGCCGAATTGTTGCAGCTTCCAGAGGTATCTTCTTTGGCTATAAAGACAAATCCTTATGTAGCCGAGAAGCTTTTTGAGCAATGGCTTTCGCTTCCCGAGACCGCTCCTTTGGTAATTTTCTTAACATCCCCCGCCCTCCTCCCCTGACCCCAATTTATAGAAAGTTCTTCTTTGTACTGTATTGTGTTGGTCATTCAATTGCATATTTTCACAGTATATATGATGCTTATCCATTTCGAATCTACAAATATTTGAAGGATACTGTATTCGATACAGACATCGACGTGGTTCATAGCCTGCACTAGACATATGATGGCAATGGAATAAATTTGTGACAGCTGAAAAGAGAAAACACATGGGATGGCAGTGGAGTTTTGGAAGGATCAATTTCTATTTGTACCATTGTCGTCTCCATGTATATCCTTGTGGACTGAATCCTAGGTGCAACATTTAGAATTCAGTCTCAAATAAACGGTGAAAGGATGGATATACTGGCATCAGAGATGCTTTATTTCTTATATCCAGTGGGAGGGAGTGTAATTTCAACATGAGAAATCTGGGACGAAGAGGGGTGAATAACTCAACTGTATCCAAAGAATATTCTTTCGTTCTCCTTCTCTTTGATAATCTACAAAATAGTCAAGAGTATTGGAATGTAATGTCTTTCCCAAGGTTACCTGGATCTTGGATCGCTTGGGGACGTGACATGATACTTTCTTAGGTATGCGGTGCGATGGATAGGCTTAATTGGTATGTTACTTTGGGTCGCAATTCGTTTTAGAACTCTTAACTAGATTGTTTTCATTACTATACAATATTATATGATAAAGAACATCCATAAACAACCAATTACCATTTATCATATATTTGTGCTTGATTTTCTATTATCCAAAATAATATGTGATTATAAATCTATATACATGTAGGCAATTAATATGTATTTTATATATGTGCTACATATTCAAAAGTGAATTGATTTAGGGTTAGTATTATAATTTGGGGTCGTATATTTTGGTGATCTAAATCGTGAACTCACCATGTTTGAGATCGATGTACTTAGATCGTGCGTCGTCATGAGTTTAGTAAATTCTAGTAACCATAGTCTTTCCTTAACACTTTCCAAAATAGAGCTATAAATAGCTTAGAACTTAGAAGGAGAGCTGAAACCTATCCATCTTGAATAACAAGCACTGAGTTGTGACAGGTGGCTGTCATATTATGAATCGCATGCCTAGACATGGTCAAAGGTGTGGATTGACAGTCCAAAAAAAGGACCCACCAAATTTTAGTAGGAATTGAATAGGGAGGTGGGAAGCATCTATGACTGAATATACAACTATAACCATGATGCCAGTTTTTGATTAGTCAAAAGTGATATCTAATTATAAGTAGGAGGGCCCAAAGTGGCGTACAAGGAGCCCTATATGCCCTCGAAAGCTTAATTCCCAAGGCTTCACATGGGCTTGGAGAGCTATGACTTTAATGCACTTAAACTTCATTAGGGATACTCCTACTTAATCCAAAAAATAACATTCTAGTGTTCAGTTAATATAATAAAGTTTGTCCAGATTGCAGAAATAAAAACATACATTAAAATTCGACAAGAATGCATCTTGTATGATTCTAATTACTGCAATTTAACTACTCATGGTTTTTGTGATGTTTTTTTCTACTGGTGCGACATCTAGTGAAATTTGGAGATTTGAAACGTGAAATGTTTGAGTACATTTTGGGAAGTTGTTACTTTATTGGGTTGGTTCCGGTGGAAAAAAATCCAAACTAAAACCAATAGATAAGAGAAGCTTTTAAACAAGCCCAAAAATAGGGTGATGTATATAAGACAATCAAGTAGAAAATGAAACAAGAGGACCTTAGGAAGGCTCATAGGGTATATGCTAGAACATGCACCAAAGCCATTCTTACCATCTATGTAAATTCTAATTGGATCCCCTAAGTTATGTGAAAACAACACGACAACCCTTGATATTTCCAATATGACACATGAATCCCACTTTGAGACTTTAATTAAGAACTGGTTTATTTATTCTTTTTCGAAATTGGTCAAAATTAGTATAATCTTGGTCGAAATCTAATAAATTAGAGAGAGGAGAGTAGTGAGCCCACCCCATATGGTATCCCAACCCCTTTTTTCACGCCTCTAGTTTAGCCAAAGGATCCCTCCCTCCTCGAAACACTGCCCTCACCCATCCTCGAAATAGTAACCTCTCATAATGCACTTTCGCTCCCATAAATCCACCCTCCAAAACCCCCATTGCGGCTCTAGTTGCCCTTCCATAGATCCCTCACTCTTTCCCATTCCTCCTTTTTCCCTGAAACCACCATGTCCTCCTACCGTAGTCCCCACAACCGATGCAATCAATTTCTAGAAAAATAAAGATATAATGCTAATATGTCATTACCACTAGTAAGGGCATTTTTGCAATTTTCATTTATTCTTAGGGTTTTGGCAGAGGCAAGAAATAAGCCTTTAAGGGTGAAATATAGGATGCTGGAAAAAATGTGAGACTTCAGAATCTTGATAGAGCCTTTGGCTGTGTATCCTTCTCATCTCTATTCTCTCTCCTTGTGGATTCAAGGCCCCTAATGTATTTTGGGGTTTCTCGCCTTTCTTTTTTCCCCTTCTTTACTCTTCTTGAGGTTTCAAGGCTCCCATTGTCTTGGATTTCCCACATTTCTTGCTTGTCTGTCTTCCCCTCTATACCCTATCTTTTGTATACAAATCTTATATAGGAATGAGCATAAATTGAAGTTTATGAATTTTTCCAGCCATGTGTTCAATAAAATGCTCAAGAGCTAGGTTACATCGACACCCCTCCTCTAATTTCCTAAGAAAACAATAGAAGAAATTAGAGTTTGATTTTCAAAGAGTTTGGATGATGCAGATACGCAGAGTGGAAATTAAATTGATTCACTCAGAAGAATTTCAATTTCAAATAGGTTTGCTAATTCACGCAGATGTTGAAAATTATATTCCAAGCAAGTGTAAAATGAAAAATATGCAGCATAACAAATCCATAAATTTTTGACTTTAGATAACATTATCCAATCAAGACATCAAGTTCCTCATTGGTGCAAAGTTCTCCAATTAATGCCAACACACATGTGCAACTTCGGTTGATTTTGGTTGACTTGGGTATATTTCTCATAGATCCCCGGACATTTGGTCAAATGACATAGTGATCCTCTAACGAATGCCAACTAGAAAATTCATCTATTTTCAACAATGCCCCTATATAGTAAGACTAAAGTTTTAAGATAAATTTAGCTCCAAAATTTCATATTAAAAGCTGGTTCCACCCTCTTTCCATATTTCAGACATAATATTTGATGCAATTTTAAAAAAAACTAATTAATTGACTAAATCTAACCAATTTCACCAATTAAGCTAAATATATCCTTAATTTGTATCCAATCTAATCAATTAGATACATTTAGCCAATTTTATTGCTAAAATTGAATTTAAATGAAATTAGTCCATTAATTAAGATAATTTAATCCCCAAAACTAAAATTTGATTAATTATGTCATTTAAGCTAAATATATTTCTAATTCAAGTCAAATGCTTACATTTGTTATTGAATCCAGACCAAATCTAGTTAGTACATCAAATTTGTCTTACAAAAATTATGTCTCACACCACTACCACCACCACTGTCTAACATCTCTCCTTTCTTCATCTCTCACATCTTTTATCTCTCTACCTCATCTTTTTGTTCAAACAAATTAAAGATATATCTAGCTCTTGAACCAAAAAAGGGTAAACATTGTATCCTCATCCATCGCGATTCAGTGGTCTGAATCTAGCGCAACTCGAGATCGATGATAGACCAAGGTTGGGTGTTGCGGTGCTATGCAATGGTGATTTGCATTAGTGCATGTGTGTGGTTGATTTTGGGAGTATTGTTGCGGTGGTGCATTGGGGAAGAAGATGAAAGAGGTGGGCAATGGTGGTGGTGTGCGGTGCTTTGGTGTTGCAAAGGAANTAAATCCACCCTCCAAAACCCCCATTGCGGCTCTAGTTGCCCTTCCATAGATCCCTCACTCTTTCCCATTCCTCCTTTTTCCCTGAAACCACCATGTCCTCCTACCGTAGTCCCCACAACCGATGCAATCAATTTCTAGAAAAATAAAGATATAATGCTAATATGTCATTACCACTAGTAAGGGCATTTTTGCAATTTTCATTTATTCTTAGGGTTTTGGCAGAGGCAATAAATAAGCCTTTAAGGGTGAAATATAGGATGCTGGAAAAAATGTGAGACTTCAGAATCTTGATAGAGCCTTTGGCTGTGTATCCTTCTCATCTCTATTCTCTCTCCTTGTGGATTCAAGGCCCCTAATGTATTTTGGGGTTTCTCGCCTTTCTTTTTTCCCCTTCTTTACTCTTCTTGAGGTTTCAAGGCTCCCATTGTCTTGGATTTCCCACATTTCTTGCTTGTCTGTCTTCCCCTCTATACCCTATCTTTTGTATACAAATCTTATATAGGAATGAGCATAAATTGAAGTTTATGAATTTTTCCAGCCATGTGTTCAATAAAATGCTCAAGAGCTAGGTTACATCGACACCCCTCCTCTAATTTCCTAAGAAAACAATTAGAAGAAATTAGAGTTTGATTTTCAAAGAGTTTGGATGATGCAGATACGCAGAGTGGAAATTAAATTGATTCACTCAGAAGAATTTCAATTTCAAATAGGTTTGCTAATTCACGCAGATGTTGAAAATTATATTCCAAGCAAGTGTAAAATGAAAAATATGCAGCACAACAAATCCATAAATTTTTGACTTTAGATAACATTATCCAATCAAGACATCAAGTTCCTCATTGGTGCAAAGTTCTCCAATTAATGCCAACACACATGTGCAACTTCGGTTGATTTTGGTTGACTTGGGTATATTTCTTATAGATCCCCGGACATTTGGTCAAATGACATAGTGATCCTCTAACGAATGCCAACTAGAAAATTCATCTATTTTCAACAATGCCCCTATATAGTAAGACTAAAGTTTTAAGATAAATTTAGCTCCAAAATTTCATATTAAAAGCTGGTTCCACCCTCTTTCCATATTTCAGACATAATATTTGATGCAATTTTAAAAAAAACTAATTAATTGACTAAATCTAACCAATTTCACCAATTAAGCTAAATATATCCTTAATTTGTATCCAATCTAATCAATTAGATACATTTAGCCAATTTTATTGCTAAAATTGAATTTAAATGAAATTAGTCCATTAATTAAGATAATTTAATCCCCAAAACTAAAATTTGATTAATTATGTCATTTAAGCTAAATATATTTCTAATTCAAGTCAAATGCTTACATTTGTTATTGAATCCAGACCAAATCTAGTTAGTACATCAAATTTGTCTTACAAAAATTATGTCTCACACCACTACCACCACCACTGTCTAACATCTCTCCTTTCTTCATCTCTCACATCTTTTATCTCTCTACCTCATCTTTTTGTTCAAACAAATTAAAGATATATCTAGCTCTTGAACCAAAAAAGGGTCAACATTGTATCCTCATCCATCGCGATTCAGTGGTCTGAATCTAGCGCAACTCGAGATCGATGATAGACCAAGGTTGGGTGTTGCGGTGCTATGCAATGGTGATTTGCATTAGTGCATGTGTGTGGTTGATTTTGGGAGTATTGTTGCGGTGGTGCATTGGGGAAGAAGATGAAAGAGGTGGGCAATGGTGGTGGTGTGCGGTGCTTTGGTGTTGCAAAGGAAGAGGAGGAGGAGGGGGAGAAGAAAAGGGAGTGTGGGTGGTGGGCTGTAGTGGTTGGTAGGGGTGGGGTGAATGGATTTAATTTAATTCACAAGATTAATTAAATTTAGCTTGAAATTAGGCATAAATTATGTTTAATTAAAATTATTTGTTTATGTGATTTTTTGTGTGGCGGAGGTTAAACTAGTAATTTCCTCAAGTCAGTTAACATTGGCCAAAATTTAATTTTGACTGGGTTGCCATGTTATTTTTGGAATGAGAGGGGGTCATTGTCAGGACCCTTGAGAAAATATGCTTATAATTAAATATAACTTGATACATGGACCAGATAACAAAAGGTTAACTTTCTAAACTTATGCTATCCAACTTATTGATATATTGAGGCTTAAGTTATTTTCTATGATCACTGAAAAAGTTGAGACACAAAATACAATAATGTTGATGAGATTGTGAATTACTTTANTATTTGCATGGTTGCTAGCACGTAAGAAACTAAACACTAATGAATTGCTCCAAAAGAGAAGGCCAACGTAGTCGCAGTGGTGCATTCTTTGAAAGAAGGAGGCGGAGTTGTGGATCATCTGTTTTTAAATTATGCTATTGTCACTAAATTATGGAATAGACTTTTTGTAGATTGTAGGAATCCCTTGGGTGTGTCCAAAAGCTGTGACTTGGTGTTCTCTAGTGGGGATGAAGGTTTTGGGTTTAGCAATGTGTTGGCTTTGTTTTGGGTGGTGTGGTTGGAAAGAAATCGGATAATTTTTGAGGATAAGGAGTCTCCTTTGGAAGATATATGGTATAAAATATCATTTTCAGCTTCTTTTTGGGTTTCAATGGCAAAGTATTTTAAAGGATTGCCATTGTTTTTGATTAAAGATCATTGGGCACAAGTTTGTGAAGAGTGTTGATGCATGATGACACTTTTATATTTCACTTTATCTTTCTAGAATTTCGCCTAGTTTTCTAACTTCTTTCAATTTTTCTCTGTTCTTTGTTGTATGTTTCAGTGGACTCCTTGTTCTCTTATGTATTTTTTGGCCTTGGCATTTTGTTATTTATAATAAAATTTGTTTATGAAAAAAAAGAAGCATAGGGTATCCAATAAGTGGGGCCTCATTTAGAGGCCTTAACTGCCAATTTAGCCTCTTTGATGTAAAGTATATGTTTTCGACGATTTGTGTATTTGCTGGGATCTACTTAGGCGATTTTTATATTTGCATTCTCATTTGTTTGTGTTACTAGGATCCGCCTTCCCTATAACCAAAGATGTTTTGATTCCCGAGGACATCTTTTTGAGGCCACTCATTTAGAAATTTATGCCCTTGAAATTGACATTACTTGCACGTATGAATGACATTTGCATCCCATATTTTGAGGGTGGCTGCTGCAGTCGTGGTTATATTTTTTGAGTGTTTTGCTTAAAATTTGGAATGTTGGCCCTTGGATTTGCAATTCATGTGGTTATTTTAAATTTAGGGTAAAATGTATTGAAACCCTGAGTTTCTATAGCAAAACAACACTGACACCCCCTTGACATCCCCAAAATAACACGGAGAACCTTATTTTTGATGAGTTGTAATTGAAAGGTCGCCTCTGTCTGGCTGATTTAACTAGCAGTAATGACAGCTGATTGCATCTGCAGAAATTGTGCTTTTAGTGTCAACACTCCTTATTTCTCATTGGAACATAATTAGTATTCTTCCAAATTTAGTATTCACTCGAACCATATTAACGTATTACCAAAACATTCAAATTCTCTTCATCTTCTTCTTCATCATCATCATTATCTTCTCTCTCTCACACACACACAAACACACATCCACGCCCACCCACC
>CAUOFW020003869.1:400328-448592 GCA_963454935.2 Ilex paraguariensis
GGGGGGGGGGGGGGGGGTGGGAAACCCCCGCCACCTAGAATGCTTCAACTCTACACATTCTCCTAACGAAGGAGCAGGAGATGCCACTACCAAAAAAGAGTAGAAAATAATCTGAATGGATGTTTTATTTCTGAGCATATAGTATTTTTCATTTGGCCAAGTGACAGGAGCTGATTATATCTTAGATACAATTTTTAGATGGTAACTATTATTTGATATTTTAACCACTATATAGTGTCCTATACTATACATTTATGATTATTTAATTTATTGGAACATGTGCCAGTTATATTTTGGTCAGTAATCATCCCTTTTTTCTTTAGTTGTTGTGTTGTAAGGAGCAGATGATGCCATGGTTATTCAAATTGAAAGATTTTATAAAGATGATAGTATTTTAAGTTTTTAGTGTAGACATTCTATGCTCCTCTCACTTGTAGGCATTTTAGAAATCTACAGTGACAGGACGTTGACATGGGATCCTCTGAGATCAAAATGAGATATTGTGGCCAGAATATTGTTTCATAAACACCCACGTCTCATAAACTGTATAACTGCTGTCTAATAGATAATATTCATTTTTTATTTCTATTATGTGCATTAGAGTCTAGAACCTGTCTGTAGTTTAGGGACTTGTTGCATTTATGAAGATTCTATCAGGTTTCAAATTATTGTTTTTTTTTTTACGAATGTTGTAATGCTGGGTGGGGTGATAGCTTGAGTGCAGGGGTAAGATCCACATTTATTGGTCCTTTATGTGTAAGGAGTTGGGGGAGTGTGTCAATCTTCTATTCCTTGATTGTAGGGGTATTTGGGAGTTGTGGAGTCATGTGTTTCCTCGTTTTTCAGCTCTTAGAGTTATGCTGGGTTTGAGGTTGGGGGGTATAAGGGAGGAAGCGATGAAGATATGGCAAGCAGTGCCCCAAAAGATATTGTTGTCGTTCCTTTGGAGAGAAAGGAACAGGTGAGCCTTTGTGATGTTCTTTCTTTCTGTTTTTTCCCCTTGCAGAAGACTATGTCCTGGACTCCATCGTATTGATGTCCAGTGGATCTTTTTGGTTGTGTATCTGGAAAATAGCTGCTTTATGTATACAGTATGGTTTTGCCCCCTTTTCTTTCATGCTCTTTGGTGGATGCCCTCTGTTATTAAGAATAAGCAAAAAAAGAAAGATTGTTGGAACACGATGTTGCTAATTATGGAACATAATGAGCTGCTTTTGGAAAAGAAAGAACAGTCAGCTGTTATTAATTTGTCCATATTACATAGTTAAGTACCGTGGAATGATTTGTCATGAGCAGTTGTATGTATTTTTCGTACTTCACCTATTAACACGAATGTAGGGATACATTTGTCGACTATTGGGTCAATGGCAACATGTTGACAAAGGATATGGCAACTCAAATATTTAAAATCTTGAAGCAGCCAGATCTCAAATACCTCACTCAGGTGCTTTTCCCATTTCATTTTATCTTTGTTGTTTTTGATTGAAACTCATGGATTCATTACTGTCTATTATCTTTGTAATATCCATTGAATGTACTACTTTCATTGCTTTTGTGACCCAGAAATTGTCCTCCTGTATGCCATAATTAGGTTGGGGATTATTAGCTAATTTTTTCCCTTCTCACTTTAAAAACTGTTTGTGAACTTGATAATAGGATGACTTCAAACCCCTCCTTCGAGAACTTTTGGCAACTCATCCTGGGTTGGAGTTCTTACAGAGCACACCAGAATTCCAAGAAAGATATGGTATGTTCTGAATCAGTTAGTAGGTCTTTTGCTTGTGCCTCTATTTGATGGGATTGTGTTTCCTTCGCTATAAATCTGAGTTGCCTTGCCTTCTGCTTCTGGTAGAACATCAGAAACATTACATTCCAAACAACAAAGTTCTTCATAGAACTTTAAGTTGTCTAAATCAAAGTGCTGCCCTTGTGGATGCTGTTTTCATTTAATTTTTTCTTTTCTAATATATGTCAAGTGGATGGGGATGAATAAGTTTTAGCTTGGTAACAATCGTGTTCTCTTAAAAGTTTTAGGGGCCTATTGAAAATGAATTATCGATGTAAGACCATAAAATTAATTGTTCTGTATTTTTCTGGTAGATTTCTGCTCTTGTTTCCTTTTACTTTTGGTATGGTTCTGTTCTCGTTCCGTTGTGTTGCTTACATGAGCTTTGAGGCAAGTGTTGTTTTAGTTTATAGCTAGTGCTGAAATCTTTTCTGACCTGAATCACTGTTAATTACATTCAAATTTGTTCTTATACTTCCTCGTGCCCTATAAGAAGCCATACTCTTTTGATTCATTTTGACATTTAATTTTATTGCATTGGCCAGCTGAAACCGTAATATACAGAATATTTTACTACGTGAATAGATCGGACAATGGACATCTTACCCTCAGGGAGCTGAAACGCGGAAACTTAATTGCTGCAATGCTACATGCAGATGAAGAAGAGGACATAAACAAAGTTTTGAGGTAAATATAGCCGCTGAAAACTTGGCTTAACTGGTCAATGGATAGAAATCTCAAAATTCTGATTTTGCGTCTAGAGAGTTCTCTTTCCTGGGGGTTATACTTTTCTCTAACCATTCTTTGCTGAAAGCTCTAAAAAGCAGCAAGTAATAGCCAATGGTTTGACTTAAATTTTTTTTTTTGGATTAATTTTTGAGTTCATTTTATGTATGAAGTTTGCTTGAAGCATGCAAAAGCTCCTGCAACCTGCTCTTCTCAACCTATGTTTATGAGTCAGTCTAATAAGTCGGTGTGGTTTCTAGGATAGCTTACCAGTAATAAGAAATGTGTTCCACAGCAGTTGATCAGATAGCTTCATTTGCAAACTTCCCAGTTGAAGCTTGCACTTTTGGAGTATCAGGGTCTGGGAGAAAAGGAGAGGAAAAAGGAGAGATTCTTAAAATAATTTGTCTAGGATACTGTTTCCCATCACTCTTCTCTTATTTATATCCAAAAGATGTTGGAGGTAATTACTTGATTACCCTACTCTAGAATGTTCTGAAGAATAGAAATAATGGAAGAGAAGAACTCTAACACTCATATTTAAGTTGGAGCTTAGAGATAAAAAGATCCTAGTTTTGAAACAAAAACTAGTGAAGGTGGACCTAGCAAATGGTTTGACAAGAATATCTCCCAGTTGATCACTATACTTGACATAGGGAGTGATAATCTTCTTTTGGATCTCGAATAAAATGACAATCGATTTTGATACGTTTTGTACGCTTCCTAAACACGGGATTACTAGGAATGATAATAGTTGTCTAATTGTCATAATGAATTTACTAAACTATGCATGCGACGATTGTTTCAAGCCATATAGACTTCAAACACCATATTTTTTGTCTTCCTTAGAAACAACATATCCTAGTGGTTGAATTATATGCCCTTCCTCTTAGAGATACCCGCGTGGAATGGTATTCTTTATTTCAACTGATATAAAGATCAATCAAAATTCATTGCAACATAAGAATTGTAACAATGCTAAGAAGTGCAATGATTTAAAAGTCTCAAAAGTAATCCACATCATATGTTTGGATGTAGCCCTTGACAATTAATCGTGCTTCCATGCGCTTAACATAACAATCTTGATGATAAATAACAATGTAGACTACCACAACTAACATGCTTCTTCTAGAAGGAAGATGAGTGAGATTCCTTGTTTGGTTTTCATGAATAACATTCATTTTCTTATCCATAGTTAGTTTCTATTGGGGAGATTTGATGACATGTTTGGAGGAATTAGAAATTAAAACAGAGGACACCACGATGTAAAACAACAAAGAGATAAGAGAAGCCATTTTTTTTTTTCAATAGGAAACAACTTTTAGGGAGAATTACACTCGGACTCACTGAGGTTTTTTACTTAATCACTTAGACTTTTTAAAATTTAAAATATTACATACAGACTCCCTAAGGTTTGTACGCGCGTAATACTTAGACCTTTGTCATCAATGTCCATTATTATATCCGTTAGTAAATTACACTCAAATCTTCTGAAGTTTGTAAACGTGTAGTACTTAGGTTCTTCAAGTTTAAAATGTTATACTTAGACAAAAAATATTTCAATCAAAGATAAAATATCAAATATTTTAAATTTTACAACCAAAATTCATGTTCTATTATAACATTTATTGAAATAAAATCAAAAATAAAAATCTAATTTTTTTCTTAAAAAATCATAATTAGTACACAATTGATGATGTACAAAATAGTCTCGTGCATGATTAACAGTCGAGTGTGTGATAAGGTGTAATTAATGGACAATAAATAAGCAATCAATGACAGAAATGTAATATTGAGTTAACATACAGATATATAGTGGTTCGGTCCGGGTGACCTACTCTACTTTGGAAAACGACAACGGTGGTCGGGGAATCTTTATTGATGTAGTATGGTGAATGGGGGTGANTAATGTAATATTGAGTTAACATACAGATATATAGTGGTTCGGTCCGGGTGACCTACTCTACTTTGAAAAACGACAACGGTGGTCGGGGAATCTTTATTGATGTAGTATGGTGAATGGGGGTGAGAGCAATGGTTAGTTTCAGGAGAGATACAACTGCTTGGAGAGAGAGAATGTGTGTGGAGTGGTGTAGTGGCAAAACTCAATGTGTAGTGAGATGCCTCTTTCAATGGAAAAAGTTTACAATTTATAGGCATGGTGAGGTGGTGATGTGAGGGTAAGGGCACTTGCTTTTCGGGGAAGATAGTTACAGAAGGTAAGTACAATTAAGATAGCTTTGATCTTTGAGAGTGGGTATCCTGATAATCTCTCTCTCACGTACTCTTATCTTCTTGAACTCCTTGAATCTTGGACTGGGTTGGATTAATGAATCGGGCTTGGCCTGCCTTTCTAATGGATTTGGGCTTGCTTGATCAATTGGGCTTAGCCCAATTAAATCCAGGCTCGTCATTTGCTTCCAAACTAAAACCAACGCTCTTATCAACCATTTAAGTACCAACGTGTGATATTTAAAAAGCTTCTGTTCCATGACTTTTGTATTGTGTCAAAACAAACACTCGAAGTTTCAAAAATGTTTATCTAAGAAATTCCGAGTGTCATTCTACGGATCAACAATCCTAAAACATATAATTCTGTTATTAATCACCTAAGGTATGCCAATCTAGGACATTAGGTATCTAGGTCTCTTACTATCATAAGCTTGATGGGGATTCTACAGCTTCTTCTGCATATTTTTTGTTTGGTCTTCAATCTTGTTAATCCTTTTGATCATGGGTTTAGTTGAGATACAAGTACAAGTGATCTCATGGAATTTGCCAGTTATAATTAATTTCCTTACAAGGCTTGACAATAATAAAGCACCTTTGAAGCTCTTCATGCTGCAGCGGCTACATCTTTAAATCAATTATTGTGGGTTCTCTTCACAAAGTTTTCAAAACACGATAATGTCTAGCAGTTTAGCTAGAGAGATTATCATCTTGTTTGTATTAAAGACTAGGGTACCCTAGTGCAAAGCACATTTTTGTTACCATGGTTAAAATGTAAGTAGGAGGTTAATATTTTATTGTTATTAAAAAGTATGGTTATCATATTTACTGTGGTTAAAAATTTTAAATGTAAGTCACAAGATTAGGTGTTGGATCTAAATGATTTGACCCGTTGTCATGCTTTATGCAAGCAGAATGCTTTACTTTATTATCTAAAGCAAGCAGAATGCTTTACTTTATTATATAGATACACTAAAGTTTATAAATTCATGGCACATTATGCTCTCGTTAATACATCTCCTCAAAAGCTTTCTATATCTTCTTGGGTGTATCAAGAAGTTGAACTTTGGATGCTGCACATGATTCCATGGTAAGCCCCAACTAAGTCGTCACTAAAAATTATCACTTCACTTGTCCTCAATTTCTGTAGACCGAAGGAGGACTTCTTTCAGTGACGTAGGTAACATTTTTTTGCACTTGATCATCTAGTGGATGACTTTTGACATCATCTGGAGTTACCATGGAGGGGCCCACAATCAACTATTTACCAAACAAAAAGAAGACTGATATGATTTTCCGCCAATTATCAAGGAACACGCCCCACACTTGAGAGATGGCACTTAAAACCCCAAACCCTACAAAGAACCAAATCATGACCAAAGAAAAGTTTAAATAGTGGTTGTACACATAGCTGAGAGGCATGCTACTACTTCAAGCAATAATCACCTGCAATTAACCAATATTGTACGTACATAAATAAAAAGACTTGTTATGACCTTTACTTGATAGGGCTCCTTACCATCTATCTTGACCGGAAAGAGGGGGGAGGCTCTTGTGGAAGCTTTGCCCGCCCTTCTCTATTTTTAGGAATCCCTCATATTGAGGCGGCTTCCCAGACTCATAACAGACAACTAGAAACCAGAAGAGGGTTAGTAGTCTTTGTTGTTGCTGGTCCTCCTTTTGCTGAGATGGCCCTCTTTTTTTATTTTTGTTTGCTCACTGTGGTAATAAAGAATGAAGAAGTTGGAATAACTCAGAATTAGAGCGGCGCTTAGCCGTTGAGACCATCTGTTGTCTTTGTAGAGTCTCTTAGAAAGAACGGATAAATGATCAGACAAGACAGGCATAGGTAGCTTGACCGTATTACCCGTCATTGAAACACAAGCTGGAGATGTATCGGCCTATATTCCCACCAATGTGATCCCCANACGGATAAATGATCAGACAAGACAGGCGCAGGTAGCTTGACCGTATTACCCATCATTGAAACACAAGCTGGAGATGTATCGGCCTATATTCCCACCAATGTGATCCCCATTACTAATGGACAAATCTGTTAGAAAATAGAGCTCTTTTATCAAAGAATTAGACCTGTTATTAATGTTGGCTTATCAGTCAGTCGCGTCGGGTTTGCTACTAAGTTGAAAGTTATGAACCAAATTTGCGGTAGTTCAAAACAAAATTCACTCGACCACTTAGACTTAATGAGGAAGTCCACGTAGACTTGACGAGAACTTGTTGGATGAGTTCCGTTGCATTGCAAGAAATCCTTTTTGACATTCTCCCTTCCACTGAACTCCAACAAAGTCACTCCAAATGATCTGCCCCAAAACTTAGTCGCACTCCACTNGTTGGATGAGTTCCGTTGCATTGCAAGAAATCCTTTTTGACATTCTCCCTTCCAATGAACTCCAACAAAGTCACTCCAAATGATCTGCCCCAAAACTTAGTCGCACTCCACTGGTATGAATTTAACTATTGAAGCATAAAAGATGCTTAGATTGTTCAAAAAAAGTGATTGATTGAAAAAATCAATACCAATTTTCCTGAGAAACATAAAAAAAACTATTCGAATAGGTTCGAAAAATAAAAAAAATAAATTCACTATAATAGCAGCTTAAGGANCAGAGATAGATAGATGGTGAAAATAATCTTGTGTGTAGGATAATGTTTCCCAATCTATTACTTATTTACATTAGAAGGATATTGAAGCAATTACCTATATTACCCTATGTTAGACTATTCTGATTAATAGAAACAATAGAAAAGAGAACTCTAATATCCTCAATGTAAAGCAAAATTAAGAATGTCATGCAGATTTCCTAAAGTTATGATGGGAAACATATCATACATAGATTTCATTCATGTTCTGTTTTTATGCTAGTTATAACTTATCTGGTATTACTTTCTAGTTGCTTTTATCGTTTAATATTTTCCTTTTACATTTTCATTTTTCACCACAGGTACTTCTCTTATGAACACTTTTATGTTATATATTGCAAGTTCTGGGAGCTGGATACCGATCATGATTTCTTGATTGACAAAGAAAACCTTATTAGATATGGTAACCATGCACTTACCTACAGGATTGTTGACAGAATATTTTCGCAGGTTTGTGTCATTTATATGGTGCTTTCGTTCTTTAGGCCACATTGTTTGCTTTGCTCAAATGAGAAGAATATTTATCATTGATTGCTTCCTGTTGTCCTCTAATTTCTTTATGGTTCATTCTTATCGCAGGTTCCGAGAAAGTTCAACAGTAAGGTTGAAGGAAAGATGGGATATGAAGATTTTGTTTACTTCATATTGTCGGAGGAGGATAAATCATCTGAGCCTAGTCTTGAGTACTGGTATGTCTTCACCATCTGATTATTATCTTCACTAATATTGTGCTTAACAATCAACCGTTAGGTACAAATGCAATCTACCTGTATCAAATAAAATTATGCTAGATATGCCATTTCCTATATGTTTCTTGTTTAAACTTTTGCTTTTCATACGAAAACTTCATTATCGATTCTACGAGAATTTTTATGAAAGCCTTTCATTTGCTTCTCTTCGATGGAAGTTTTATTTNATGAAAACTTCATTCTCGATTCTACGAGAATTTTTATGAAAGCCTTTCATTTGCTTCTCTTCGATGGAAGTTTTATTTTCCCAGAATGTATCCTATTTTTTAGCCTAATTCTTCTTTTGATGATCGATTCAACCTCTGATGAAAAAGATATATCTTGGTTATATTTCATCTTTTTAACACGTTTAGTAATGAGCATAACGACCCTATTATTCCGATGGAGAGAAGAACCTATGATTAGCTTTTCGGGGAATTTCTAAATGAATAATTTCAACGAAATCTTTCAATTTCTTTTTTTACTATGTTCAACTCTATGTATTCCTCTATTTGTAGAGTACATTAAATGTACTGAAATGACNTTTTCGGGGAATTTCTAAATGAATAATTTCAACGAAATCTTTCAATTTCTTTTTTTTACTATGTTCAACTCTATGTATTCCTCTATTTGTAGAGTACATTAAATGTACTGAAATGAGTATAACAGAGTTTCTCTTATTCATATTAACAGGGACTATGGGCGAAATGTTTTTATGTGGTGCTAACGATTTAATTACTATCTTTATAGCTCCAAAATGTTTTANAAATGTACTGAAATGAGTATAACAGAGTTTCTCTTATTCATATTAACAGGGACTATGGGCGAAATGTTTTTATGTGGTGCTAACGATTTAATTACTATCTTTATAGCTCCACAATGTTTTAGTTTATGCTCCTACATATTATCTGGATATACCAAGAAAGATGTACGGTCTAATGAGGCTACTATGAAATATTTACTCATGGGTGGGAAAGCATAATTACAATAATTTCACGATATGTATAAATAGCTAAATATGCAATCGTTTACAAGAGTATTGAGTAAAGTATTAAAGTAAAGATGCTATCATGTTGATTTTTAGCCTTTCCACAGAGCACCTCCTGATGTGGGTGATTTTCAACATCTTGGTAACTTTCATTNGTATTGAGTAAAGTATTAAAGTAAAGATGCTATCATGTTGATTTTTAGCCTTTCCATAGAGCACCTCCTGATGTGGGTGATTTTCAACATCTTGGGAACTTTCATTGAATTAGTATGGAGGAAACAAACTCTAAGAGGGTAGCTTGTATGAAAATCAATTTCAATATGACTTGTTTTAATGTAAGCTCAAGACAGATGGTTCGAAACACCGTTTGAAGTTGAGAAAATTAAAGGACCAGTTTTGAGTGCAGCTGTGATAAGTCTCTAGGGCTAGATGGTTTTCTGTTATAATGTTTCTGGATTGTTGGGGGTGATTAAATTGGATTTGATGATTGTTTGCTAATTTTTGGTAAGAGGATTATCCCCGGGGCTAGTTTGGTTTTATACACGAGTGTCAAATTTTAAATGTGATTTTAAAGATTTACATAAACTTTACTAATAAATGAGAAACATGGATAAATGGTGTACTAATGAAGACAATTTGATGATTATGTATGTCTGCTAAATTTTGCCTTTGAAAAAATTGAAGACTATTTATTACTACAATCGATTATTCGAAAAATTCACACTAGAGGACTACACATAAGAATTGCTTCTCATAAAGTATTGATTTAACTGTGTGGTGCAATATTATAATTATGTCTTTATATAGGGATAGGTTATATAATTTGATATATAGAACACAATTATTCGTGGCTTGTCCTTGACATGCATATGTCCTACTTTTTTTAGAAATGTTGTGTCCATGTGTTTGTATCATGTCATATCCATATTTGTCCTTTTTAGACATAATTCAAGTCTATTTTATTGGTATCCGTAAATATAATGTTAGTCTTTTGACTATGTTGAGAGAGAGAGAAAGAGCATGAAAGGTGGTGGAAACTTTCATGAGGAATAATCCCCGAAAAAATAACTCTGGGAACTATGACTTGGCACAATGTTTTAGATGACAACGTCCGATATTCAATTGGCTGGTCAAATTTTGTGTTCATATTCTAGGTATGGTGTTAGTTGCAAATGAGACTTTAGATAACTAGAAGGAAAGAGTGGTTTTCAAGATAGATATTTAGAAGAGATATGAACTTGTGGACTACGAGTTTTTGGATATGGTTTTAGAGGAAAAAGGGTTTGGGTATAGGCGGATGATATGAATTCTTGGATGTTTTGTCTTCAACTAAGTTGTTAATGATTGTAAGTGGGAAACTAGGAAGACGTTTCAATGCTTTTAGATGCCTAAAACAAGGTGATACACTTTCTCCTTTTTTGTCTACACGGGTGGGTGCTGTCTTGAGTAGGTTGATGATGAGCGCTGAGGAGGTATGAAGGATTTGTGCTTGAAAGAAATGGGGTGGGCATTGATCATTTATAATTTGCAAATGATACTATGTTCTTTGTATTATGTTCTATGTTCTTTGCAAATGATATTATGTTCTTTGTACTATGGTCAATTTGCACTTGGTAGTCGAAATTTTTGAATTAATTCAGGTATTGAGGGTAAACATGGTTAAAAGTTATTTGGTTGGTATATTATTGTATCGCATGTCCATAGAATATGCTTGATACGTTGATTGAAATTTTGAGTTCTATTGATCAATGTCCATTGACATTTCTTAGCTTTTCTTTGGCTTGGAATCTTAGGTCTAAGAGTTTTTGGGTTCTTGTGCTTAGGAAATTAGGAAAAGACTCCCCTCGGTGTTGTCAAGCTTTCCCATATGCTACTTGTCCCTCTTTAAGATTCCATAAAGTGTTGTAATTTGTAAATGGAATTAAAAGGATGATGAGAGATATGGGATGGGTAGTTTTAAGGGAGGAATGATTAGGTGACGTAGGAAATTGTATCTTGCCCTTGGGGGTAAATAGGACTGAAGTGTTGGCAATATTTGGGCTAGAAACATTGCTTTAATGGCGAAGTGGTTGTGTAGATATAACGCCCCAAAATCTATCCTGGAAGGCATTACTATCTACAAACCGTCCAACCATGAGAGCAACTAAAAATAATCNAGATATAACGCCCCAAAATCTATCCTGGAAGGCATTACTATCTACAAACCGTCCAAACATGAGAGTAACTAAAAATAACCATTAAGTAATAAACCATTCATCAATTTGACAAGGAATAAATACTAAAGCCAATAAAACATTGAAACTTCTTCAACTTATAATTCAAAACTAAAAATATCTAGCAGCGGAATAATTAAAACTAGCTGAAACAATGTTTTATAGAAATCTCTCAAATAAAATAATCTAAACTAAGATGAAGTATCTCTAAGCCTCTATTTCAGGATCCTCATATTGACTCTCTCCATTCTCGAGGTCGACCAGCTCATCTAATGGTGGATTCTCCTCAACACTAAAATCTAAAAAATGTTATGGTAGGGTGAGCAATAAAGCCCAGTAGGAAAACCTTCTCAAATCTAAACAAGGTTTAAAAATCATGAAAACAGGTAAGTCACAGTTTGTAAAATAATATATATAATTTTAAAGTAAAACAGTAATAGTTTATCAGATCTCAAATTTACGGTATAAAATAATAGAGTTCATAATAGAATAGAATCATTCACAAAAATCATAACTCACAACATAATATCTCATATATGTAGGTTGACTATTGTGAATCTACACACCAAATCTATCTCGTCCACCCACAATACAAACTATCTCAAATCAATCCCCGCAGGGCCACAACACTTGTAACACTTTAGGAAGGACGTGTATCGACGTATTAGTATTGACGTATCCTTTCCTAGGAATAGTATATTAGCCCCCTGTCTCGGACTTACGTGGATAAATAGTGGTTAGCTCTCGCAAAAAATTAAACCCCCTACGAGTGTTAGGCAACCACCAAACCCCTCAAGGTAGAAAAACCTTTAACACTCTGCGATACGCATTCGAGTATAACCCACGTTCATTGCACCCAACATTACAAGAGATAAAATCAACATTTTTCATAAAATTCAACTACAATCAAGAATCATTGATCCATAACTTTTTTTAAAAGAATAATTCAGCAAAACATGCAAGAGATCCCACAAAAAAATATATTTGAATTGATAGTAATAAAGACTATGATTTTTTAATTAAGGAAGAATAGATCATGGAAGTAAATTATGTATTTTGTTCAAGAAATGAGTCATGGATTCAAAAGAACGTAAAAACATTGTAAACCAATTATTTATATCATAATAATGATGAAAGAAATATATTATATAACCCTAATCATCAATGAATGAATCTGAAAAAGAACCCCTACCTTTAATCCGATGTTTGAAGATAATCCTAGTGTGCTTGAATCAATCCCGAAGCGAGAGTCCTCCTCGTGTCTTTTCTCTTTCTTCCTCTTAAGCTTTCTAGGGTTTTCTTGGATGAACAAATGCTAAACTTAGGCCTAACGGTCGTTCCTTAGGTATTTATAATACCAAAAGTGGAGAAAACTCTCAACACAGATTATCCAACTTCTGCCCAGTGCGTCCGGACGCGTGTTTCTCCCGTTCAGATGCGTTTGACAGTCTACCCCCGACTTCCATATCAATTTTGACCTATTTAGAAGCCGATTCATGAAATTTTCGTGAAATACACTTTTGTATCCCTTGAAATCTAGTTTCTTCTCTTCAAAAATCAACTACATTGGATAGTAAAGTAAAAAGTTATAACCAAAATACTAAGGCTGTGTCAAATTCTTTTTTACCTAAATCCACTCCAAAATAGGTTTTAATTTCAGAATACTTCTTAACTTCTAATATACCTCATATTACCTCTCCCAAGGTTTTTTGACCTTCCAGATTCAATGGAAATCTTATTTTAACCTAAAAATATTGATAAAATTACTTAACCACACTTTTTAACTCAAACATCTCCAAAACTCAATTTATCTCAACGTAAATATGCGCAAAGCTCAAACTTTTTAATCAATCTTTCTACTATGATTCTAATTTTCTATCATCATTTTATTCATTTTAGGAGAACTCTTAAGATAATATTATCCTTATTTTAATTTTTAATATGGGGTCTTACAGTAGATTACTTATTGAGTGCGATTCTTTGTCGCATAATGTGATTAGAAGTAAAATATGATTTACAAGGTAATAGTTGGGATTCTCATGTGGTGGATTGGGGATAACTCGAAACCTATGGAAATCTATATCTTAGGGTTGGACTTCTTTATCTCAGTTTCTAAATTTCATTGTGGGGAATGGTGAACTAATTTGATTTTTGGAGGATATGAGGGGTGATAGACCTCTGTCCATCGGTGTTTGCTTGTTTATAGTGTTTGCCCCATTATCATAGTATGCCAATTGCTTTTTTCGTCTCATCTTTTTCTCTTCCTATTAGTTGAAATTTAAATTTTAGGATGGGGGTGTTGGCGTATATCGGTGTTGACAGCTCAGTACATTGGTGGAGGGGTAGTTTAGTGTAGTTTTCTTTTTCGTTTGCCTAATATAAAAAGGCTTTTTTATGTTTGATGTAT
Source organism: Ilex paraguariensis (assembly GCA_963454935.2). Classification (NCBI taxonomy): domain Eukaryota; kingdom Viridiplantae; phylum Streptophyta; class Magnoliopsida; order Aquifoliales; family Aquifoliaceae; genus Ilex; species Ilex paraguariensis. The sequence continues at coordinate 414,067 of CAUOFW020003869.1, forward strand.
TATCCTTTGGAGACTGATATAATCTTCTCTTTAATAAACTTCCTTCTTTTCTTCATAACTCTTTATATTGTGATCAATGTTAACACCTCAATGATTGAGAGATTGGTGAGCTGTCGTCCCTTTTATCGTTGTTAGAAGGTGTTATTTTGAGCCACCCAATTTCTAATAGGAGAGTGTGGTCTCTCCTTCCTTTTGGGGTTTTTAATTTTAAATTATTCTTTGTTGTTGTGTTGATTGGCCCTTCTAAGATGATTTGGAAAGCAAAGGTTCCCCTTAAAGTTCAAGTTTTATCTTGGACTACTTTTGATTTGCTTCAAAGGAGACAACCTCATCTCTCTTTGCTCCCCTAGGGGGGTGTTATGTACAAGGACAATGAGGAGAATGACTAGAGTTGTTTCAGATCATTGTTGTATTATGCTTCATGATGCTAAGTCTAGGTGGGGATCTTGCTTGTTTAAGTTTGAGAATATGTGGGTGGATCATGTTGACTTTAAAAAGAGGATTGGGGAGTGGTGGTCTGAAGGTGAGGCTGTAGGATGAAAAAGTTACAACTTTATGAATAAACTTGAGTAGGTTAAGTCGAAATTAAAGATTTTGAATAGAGAGGTATTTGAGGATGCTCATGAAGCAAAAATGGTCATTGCAAAGAGGATTTGGGATATTGATAGGATAGAGGAAGAAGGTTGATTGGAGGAGGGTATAAGAATGAAAAGGCAGGAGTTTAGAAATAAATTTGAGGAAGTGGTGTATAAAGAGGAAATTAGTCAGAGATAAAAGTCTATGGTTAAGTGGGTTAAAGAGGGTAATAGTAATTCAATTTTTTTTCATAAGGTTGTTAATGGTAATAGGTTGAGGAAAGTCATTGAGAAGCTGAACAGTGAGAATTGTTNAGGATAGAGGAAGAAGGTTGATTGGAGGAGGGTATAAGAATGAAAAGGCAGGAGTTTAGAAATAAATTTGAGGAAGTGGTGTATAAAGAGGAAATTAGTCAGAGATAAAAGTCTATGGTTAAGTGGGTTAAAGAGGGTAATAGTAATTCAAATTTTTCTCATAAGGTTGTTAATGGTAATAGGTTGAGGAAAGTCATTGATAAGCTTAACAGTTGATTTTTGATGATGAGAATTTGATTGAGAATGAGATGGTCCATTTTTTTTTAAAAACTTTATATTGTTGAGGAGAGTCTGGGACCTACTTTGAATTTAGTAAGAAGAAAGCTCTTGGCCTGGATGGTTTCATTGTAACCATTTTTTAAGTTTATTGAGATGTTGTGAAGGATGACTTGATGAGGGTATTTTGGAAATTCTNGATGATGAGAATTTGATTGAGAATGAGATGGTCCATTTTTTTTTAAAAACTTTATATTGTTGAGGAGAGTCTGGGACCTACTTTGAATTTAGTAAGAAGAAAGCTCTTGGCCTGGATGGTTTCACTGTAACCATTTTTTAAGTTTATTGAGATGTTGTGAAGGATGACTTGATGAGGGTATTTTGGAAATTTTTTCATAATGGAGTGGTGAATACAGTCACAAATGCTACTTTTATTTGTCTTATCCCTAAAAAAGTTAACTTTTTGAGATTGAAGGATTTTAGGTCTGTTAGTTTGATTACTAATTTGTATAAAATCATTGCTAAAGTTCTTTCAATAATTTTAAGGTAATATTTAGGTGAGACAAGTTGCTCGTCCCAAGGGGCTTTTGTGAGGTTTGATAGAGTTTAGATGTTGTTTTGGTGGCAAATGAAATTGTGGAGAATTATAGAGTTAGAGGTAAGGAAGGGATTGTGTTGAAAATTGATTTTGGAAAGCTTATGATCATGTGAATTGGGATTTTCTTAACTTTGTTTTAGAGGCAGAAGGGTTTGGAGAAAGGTTGAGAAGTTGGATTAGAAGTTGTTTGGAGTCTATGAATTTTTCAGTCATGTTAAATAAAAGACCAAGGAAAAAAATTTAATGTATCTAGGGGGTTGAGACGGGGAAATCCGTTATCCCCTTTCTTATTTACATTGGTGGTGGATGGTTTAAGTAGAATAATGGATAAGGCAGAAATATGCGATTTGGTTGAGGGTTTTATGTTTGATAGGGATAGAGTTGTGAATTGAAGGTATCTAGGGGGTTGAGACCCTTTCCTAATTACATTGGTGGTGGATGGTTTGAGTAGAATAATGGACAAGGCGAAAAAGTGTAATTTGGTTGNAAGGTATCTAGGGGGTTGAGACCCTTTCCTAATTACATTGGTGGTGGATGGTTTGAGTAGAATAATGGACAAGGCAAAAATTGTAATTTGGTAGAGGGTTTTATGGTTGGTTGTGATTTCTCATTTGCAATTTGCGGATGATACTATTTTTTTCTCTTGGAGGATGAATGGAAAATCCAAAATTTGAAAAAGGTTGTTAAGGTTTTTGGACTTATATTACGTCTTAAAGTTAATATGGAGAAGAGTGTTGTTATAGAAATTAACACTATTCATGATAAGATGCATAGATTGGCTTTTGAATTGGGTTGTTTTGTGGGTGGCTGGCCCTTGAAGTATCTTGGGTTCTCTTTGGGTGGTAATATGATGTCTAGATCTTTCTGAGATCTGATTATTGAGAAGGTTGGGAAAATGCTTGATGAATGGAAGAAAACCATTATTTCTGGGGGAGGTAGGTTAACTTTGGTCCAGTTTGTTTTGACTAGTGTTCCTATTTATTTCATGTCTCTATTTAGATTAACATGTTTAGTTGTAAGGGAAATTGAAGGCTCGATGGTGATTTCATATGGGAAGGATCTAGGAAAGGTAGTAAGGATCATTTGATTTCATGGGAGATCGTTTCTAGGCCTAGGGTTAAATGTGGTCTTTTAATTGAAAATTTATTAAAAAAGAACAAGGCTTTGGTAGGGAAATGGCTTTGTAGATTCTCTTAGGAACAAGGATCGTTGTGGTGTTCCGTTAGTAGAAGCAAATATGAATTACAACCTAATGGCTGGGATGCTAGTGGGTTTGATAGAAGTAGATTTCGAAGTCCATGAAAGTTTATTGCTCAAGGATTACGAACTCTCTCAAAATCTTAAGCTCATTGTGGGTGATAGAATTAGGATTCGTTTTTGGAAAGATTTATAGGTTGGTGAGGCTCCTTTATGTGAGATCTTTTTCGTCTTTATCTCATTTATTTGTTCCATGGCTATAAAATTGTGTCATTAAGTCATCAAAACTCTTCTTTCTTGTCTTGGGATTTTGGATTTCGGAGAAGTCTTAATGATTGGGAATGTACGGAGGTGGTTGAAATTCTTTCTTTGACTCAAGGNTCTTTATCTCATTTATTTGTTCTATGGCTATAAAATTGTGTCATTAAGTCATCAAAACTCTTCTTTCTTGTCTTGGGATTTTGTATTTCGGAGAAATCTTAATGATTGGGAATGTACGGAGGTAGTTGAAATTCTTTCTTTGACTCAAGGTTCTTTGGATCAAAGAGTTTGGACTATCGATTCTTATGGTATTTTTTTTTTTTTGTAAATCCTTTTTTGAATCTTTAATGGATGTTCCATCTCTTCCGTTGTTTACCCTTCGACAGTGATTTGGGAATATAGAGTGTCTCTTAAGGTGCAAATTTGGGTATGAATAATTGCTCATGGTAAGCTTAATACTTATGACGTGCTTCAAAAAAGAAGATATAAAATTTGTCTCTCACCGCAATGGTGTATGTGTAAAGGTGATGGGGGGAGTATTGATCATCTCTTTCTTCACTGCCCTGTTGCATTTTTACTTTGGTACTAGTTGTTTAGGTTTATTGATCATTGCTGGGGTGGCACCAAGAAGCATGTTTTCGATAATTTGTTTGGATGTTTTGAGTAGGGTTGGGAATAGGAAGTGGAAAACCTTTGGTGTTGTGCTTGTAACGCTATTTTTTGGAAGTTTGCAAGGAATGTTAGGATTTTCAATGATAAATGTGAGGAGGTTGAAGAACTTTGAGAACGACTTGACCTTTTGGCTTTCTTTTGGGCCTCCGTGACTGAAGATTTTGAAGGTATCCCTCGCTCTTGCATCATTTTGAGTTGGTTTGCATCTTGTGGAATGTAGTGTTTGCTCTTGCTTAGCATTGTTTTTTGTCGTCTTATGTTTTCATATCTTTGATTGGATGTCTTATCCAACTTTGATATGTCCTTTATAATTTTGACTTTTTATTAATGAATTCAATGTTTCTTATCAAAAAAAAAAAGAAAGAATAGCGAGGAAAATCTTAATCACCTCTTTCTTCATTGTCAGATCGCCTTTGCATTGTGGAATAGACTTCGAAATATGTTGAGATGGTTAGGCTCTGCCTTTGTTGAGTACTGCCATGTTTGAGTCTTTGAGATTGACTTAGGGGCCTTTGGGAGAAGTAAAAAACTCGGGTTCTATGGAAATCTGCAGTAATGGCAACTTGTTGGGTATTATGGTTGGAAAGAAATGCAAGAATATTTGAAGATGTGCAAATAGAGATTTGTTTGTGGGATTGATTTTGTTTTGGCATCTTTTTGTGCTTGGGATCATGTCATTTTTACAGGAGCCCTTAAATTTTTATAATAGCAGATAAGAAATATATATGCAAATTGCATCTGTTTTTTGTTTGCTTATCTTTGTTATTTGTAATACTTTGATGGACTATTGTCCTTGTGGTAATATTTTTATTATTAATAAAGTTTTTTCTGTTGTTGATAAATAAAAAAAATTAATGTGCTCTCTTGATTCATCAAGTTTCATGTTTACACTTACAAAGTTAGTCAGCTATATTTGCCCTTTTGCACACAGCACAAAGTTAATCACTTGGTTTTAAAAGGAATTATGTTTTCAATACTGGGACTAGATGATCTGGCCATTCCACTTGGGATTTCAAAACATAAACTCAGCATGTAAAGATATTTAATTTAGATTATTTCAATTAATTTGGTATCTTTTCAACTTGGGAGAATCTTTGGAAGATTGATGATCTAAGTGTTGACATCATTCTTGCAACTTTTCCATCTTTGAATATTGAAAGTTATTATGTTTTCAATGATATTTTCATGTGACACTGAATATTCTTGATCAGGTTCAAGTGCATAGATTTAGATGGAAATGGAGTTCTTACAAGGAATGAATTGCAATTCTTTTATGAGGAGCAGTTGCATAGAATGGAGTGCATGGCTCAAGAGCCTGTACTTTTTGAGGACATTTTGTGTCAGATAGTTGACATGATTGGACCAGAGGTTACTTTTATTCTATTAAAATTCTTCAAAGTTTTTGTTATTCCTTGATTCTTGTGATTTGATTGTTCAATCATTTCTTGTGCACATGGTGTATTTCGAAGTAATTTTAAGGATGATCTCCTGAGAAGCATACACTTTTAAGTGTGGCAGACACAGGCACTTTTGGGACACACTCAAACACGTGTCCGACATGTCTGTAGTTGTGCCCATGGTAAAATATTGAGACCTTAATTTCAGACATGTGTTTGACATTTCTTGAACATTAGGACTCAGAAAGATGGGATGATTTCTTATTAGCATGAAAAGCAAATTAATGAAGAGTTATTTAATTAAGACTCATATGTAATTATTATTAAGTTTAAAGGAGTGGCGGCATGGGAGATGTTTTATATGTTGAATATGGTGCTTCATAAGTTGCTACGCAATAGATATAAGATTTTCATATATTGTACCACTATACAGTATACACACATAGTACAAACTAAATAAGATTATATGCTAATATGGAATTTGCTATTCGTTTCGTGGAAGTGTCCATCACTCACTTTGTTTTTTAGGATTTTCAGTGTCTGTGTTCATATCGTGTTATGCATGTGTCCTGAGTCTGTCGGTGCTTTTTAATTCTGTTCTAATGGCCACTATAATTGATTGCAAATTTACATTGGTTTTTTGGAGTGTCTTTTTCNGTTTTTTAGGATTTTCAGTGTCTGTGTTCATATCGTGTTATGCATGTGTCCTGAGTCTGTCGGTGCTTTTTAATTCTGTTCTAATGGCCACTATAATTGATTGCAAATTTACATTGGTTTTTTGGAGTGTCTTTTTCCTTTTTCATTTACCAATAAATGCAAATCAATTCTTACAGTAAGCAGCAACGTTGGTCCCACATTAGGCATAGAATGTTTTTGTCTAAAAATTGGATCGGAACTTTTGTTCAATCTTCTAATCAAAAAAATTCCAGTTCTCCATCTAAAGAATGCACTATATTATAGCAGAAACCTTACTAACACATCTATCTGGGAAGAGAAATCGAGTTAAAGACATTCTGTGTTTGGATCCTTTGACATTCCTAGATGCTGCTGGGTTGGATTTTTCTTATAATCAGTTACTTCTTTAGGCTCATGATCAAAGCATCAGTGCATGTAGTATTTAGTGAATTTGGTTGTGATTAGAAGGTTTTACAAAGCTTCGAGTCTGATATTTGCTTAACGTGTCTGCAAATTGGAGAGCCAACCATTTGTTCATTCACTGTTTTTTTGTTGGGGGTTTGTGGAATAACATGTTAATGTGACTGGAGAGGCTTGAGTCTGTCCTTGATTAAGGTATGGGGTTGTTGGAAGAGTAAAGAAGCTAAGGTTCTTTGGAATTGTTTGTTGACGGCAGTTATTTGGTTATAGGAGAATTCAAGAAATTTTCATGGTTGTTTCTCTTCCACTGGACTTTGTCAATTTGTCGGATTTTCCGTGAGACTGGGACCTGGTTTTATTTTAATTTTGCATTTGTTGTTCCATTTCCTGTTTCCTGTATTTTAGTTTGTTCTTTCTCTCTTTTGAGGATAACTTGTCCTCCATCCGTATTTCTTCTCTCATATCTCTATTAGTATTCTCTCTAATGTATAAAAAAATGGTCTGAAAGAACCCTTTAGTTTGAAATTTGAATAGATTTGAGATACACGTGGGAAGATGGTGATGAAAGTTTCAGATATTTTGAGCCGATTCATGTGGTGTTACAATGAATAGGCCTTGCCTTCTTCGTAGCTGGCATCATCTAGATAACAATAATGATGTATAACACTATGGTTTCCTTACTTGCAGAACGAAAGCTATCTTACATTACGTGACTTGAAGGGTAGCAGACTTTCAGGCAGTGTTTTCAATATTCTTTTTAACCTCAATAAATTCATGGCCTTCGAAACACGAGACCCATTTCTGATTCGTCAGGTACAAGAATCGTTTCATTTGTTTGTAGCAATTGCTTGATCATGCCTTAGGAGATGCTCTAAACACATGCTTGATCACTGTTGACAACAACAACAATGATGTATTTTGAACAGGAGCGCGAGAACCCAACATTGACAGAGTGGGATCGCTTTGCACACCGTGAATACATTAGGCTTTCAATGGAGGAAGATGCTGAAGATGCCTCCAATGGAAGTGCTGACGTATGGGATGAATCACTTGAGGCTCCCTTTTGAGTTGTAGTTGGTAAGCTTCTGCACCGAGGTTTTGATAGAAGCGCTGTCAAAACAAAATTTATTTGGTGGATCGATGGTTCCATTTTATTAAGTACAAGTCATGTGAACATGCTTTTCAGCTTACTTGGGACCTGAACTCCATCATCGTGTTTCCTTAAGCATGGCATGCTTATGGCATGCAGCTGAGAATTGGGCTCATAATAAAATTGTTCCATCCCAACAAATAAGTGTGCTAAAAAAAAATAAGTGAAACAGATTTCCCTTGTTATTTTTGTGTTGCAAATTTTGACAATAAGTGAATGATCTGCAAAGCAGATGTATTTAGAAATGTAGATTATAGCTTAAATCTAAATAAGTGGCTCTATCTGATGGTGTGTCCTGGATATTTGTATGTGCCATATGTGCATTTATAGTGGTTAAGGATGGCATCTGGTTGCCGTCCATTACTCCTTCATAATTTTATTGCATGTATATAATTTTTTAGAAACCTCTCTGTCAGTTTCTCTAAGCTTTTGAAGGTCTTAAACTGCAGGGGTTTGTCGAGAATTATTCATGCTGGCTACCAAACAACTAAGCTGTAATTTTGCTGGAGAAGTGATTAAACGGGGTCATCAGACCAGTTCAACCTCGCCAAAGATATGTTATGAGTTTGACAGTGAAATTTCATTGGATCTGCACATAGCATGCCAGCCAAGCGATAGGTTTGTCGTAAGTGCGAAGTTTCTAACTAGAGTATTAAAGGACTTGTCGACAGATGGCTATTAGATGACAGGTGATTAGTGAAATCAGTTTATGGTAATTACACAGCTTTTTAGCTCCTTTTCTTTCTTGTTGGAAGGAATCATTGTTAGCGATTATTTGTTCTAGAGCTTGTGGCTAGTGCCTGTTTGATGCATCTTTCTCAATGTGTAGAAGTGNCTTTTCTTTCTTGTTGGAAGGAATCATTGTTAGCGATTATTTGTTCTAGAGCTTGTGGCTAGTGCCTGTTTGATGCATCTTTCTCAATGTGTAGAAGTGATGAAAACTAGCTGCTGTCTTTTGGTTTTATTTTTGATGTTTTTTGACTTCATTGGTTGCGAATATTATATTTGTGTAATGATTAAATTGTCTGCATCCACTGTCTTCAATTCAAATGTTTGACGACGTTCTGTTGTTTTGTTCCTACTTAAGAGTTGAGGGCTATTTTCTTGGGTACGAAGAAGGTAATTTGCTGAGGTTAACAGTTTTTTTGGTAATGTTTTTTTTTGTTGGTCGGATTACAATAAAAAAGTTAAAATCGACTCCAAAAGTGAGGGTCGATCCCAAATATTTTTTAGGATTGATCCTGAACACCTTAATTCTTATTTGTAAGGCATTCAGTACGGCACTAAAAACGTAAAACTTATTTTGGTACTGTAGTCTGTTCCTAGTGTTTTTTTCCGGAAAAGAACTTCGAGATATTGTACGAGTAACATGATAATTGTGTTACTTTGCCGGAAAAAAAAACATGAAAATTACGTCATACTCAACATCAGAGACAGAGAGAGAAAGAGGGAGGCAGGTATTGCCATTTTTTTTTTATTTGAAGGGCAAATAACTTGTATTCAAGAACACCTTTGATATTCCTTGTCATTTTGAAAATATGAGNTTTTTTTTATTTGAAGGGCGAATAACTTGTATTCAAGAACACCTTTGATTGATATTCCTTGTCATTTTGAAAATATGAGAGGTTAGCATTCTTTTAGAACTTCATTTGTTAAAAGAATTTATAGAATCACATATATATAGCACAATATAACTACCCAGTTGTCGTTCGTATATGGGCCGAATAGCAGTCGAACATATCTTACATCAGCAAACATAATAGAATGGGCCCAAAAAATAAAAAAACAGAAAGCATAACAGAAATCAACGCTTAAACTTATTAGGACACTCATCTTTTCGGTCAGACCCGAACAGGCAAACAAAGCTCAGAACTAGGTCTGTTAAACAATCCGAGTAACACAAACTTGGCTTGAACTCAATTCAGTTTTGGTTCATTTAAATTTGCTCAAATTGCAAAAATAAATTGAACCGGAGAAGCGCGTGGCTTGATCCACCCCGAATGTAGTTTCGTGTATGTATACTTCTAATTTTATTATCAAACAACTCCTGATCGTTCATTAAGATCCGTAATTAATTTTTTGTTTTTTTGTTTTCGAGAAAAGAGTGGTTTAGACTCGAGTTCGGTTCGAATGATTGTAATCTTTTATTGAACTAAATTTGAACAAAATTTTAAGCTCAACAGTTGAATTCGGTTCGCGTTTGTCACAACTAAGTCGAGTTTGAATATACTCAAGCGCGAGCGGCACATCTCAATTTTCACCCTCAGCCAGACTATGTGCAATATCAACATCACCTCTAGGAATCAGGGATATCAATTGAGTCATCTCAGTATCTGTATAAAATTAAGTCAAATCTTTCTTGAAACAACGGAGAATAAGACAAACCTAAGTGCTAGAGCATGACATTGGCAAGCCATGACGCATTCTCTATACGCCGGAGCCTTTTACTTCATTTATTCAGCATAGGTAATTTGTATATTTCACATTTTTTGGTTCTAGCCGCCTGTTTAATTATATTTGTTAGATGAACTGTCACTAACAAGAGTTGTTTATTAATTGCACCTTGTTCGAGTTGACATGTATAGTCCTTGAACTAAAAATTCAAGACCAGTAGTGTAAGATCTTGTGTATATATTTAAATTGGATAATAGAATGTTAACCATAATGTTAAAACAATTAAATTATTGTTATGAAGTGTAACTAAGGTAGGAAAGAATCGCGTAATTCGGTGTTGAGCATTTGGGGTTTTTGGGAAAAAATGATAAGTTCGAAGTAATTAGGCCTAGAAACGGTGAGTAACTTCTAAGGGTTTTTAGGTGGAAATAACATCAAAAATGGGTTTGAAACATTGAGAATCTCTAGAGAAATCATAGGGTTCAAATTAGAGGATGAAGGGGCTAGTTTCTGCACAAACTTGGGCATGTTTGATCTCATAATTATAAATCCCTTTCTTGCAAAATTTGTGACATTGATCCTAATTTATTGCTTTAATGATCTTGAATACACCGATATATATCATAGAGTATCTAGACAAGTTTCTTACCTCAAGGGGTTTCAAGGTTTCATACTACTCGTAGTGGATGTGTTTTTTCCCTCGCGAGGTTCCAAGGGTTCCCACTATTTGCTCACATAAGACTGAGGCAGAGGGTTAATAGACAGGTTTTGTTCCTTGTGGGTTCCAAGGGTTCCTACTACTCCTTGGGGAAATTGGTTAAACATATTGATTCTCATTATCTATTNTTATTCAGCATAGGTAATTTGTATATTTCACATTTTTTGGTTCTAGCCGCCTGTTTAATTATATTTGTTAGATGAACTGTCACTAACAAGAGTTGTTTATTAATTGCACCTTGTTCGAGTTGACATGTATAGTCCTTGAACTAAAAATTCAAGACCAGTAGTGTAAGATCTTGTGTATATATTTAAATTGGATAATAGAATGTTAACCATAATGTTAAAACAATTAAATTATTGTTAGGAAGTGTAACTAAGGTAGGAAAGAATCGCGTAATTCGGTGTTGAGCATTTGGGGTTTTTGGGAAAAAATGATAAGTTCGAAGTAATTAGGCCTAGAAACGGTGAGTAACTTCTAAGGGTTTTTAGGTGGAAATAACATCAAAAATGGGTTTGAAACATTGAGAATCTCTAGAGAAATCATAGGGTTCAAATTAGAGGATGAAGGGGCTAGTTTCTGCACAAACTTGGGCATGTTTGATCTCATAATTATAAATCCCTTTCTTGCAAAATTTGTGACATTGATCCTAATTTATTGCTTTAATGATCTTGAATACACCGATATATATCATAGAGTATCTAGACAAGTTTCTTACCTCAAGGGGTTTCAAGGTTTCATACTACTCGTAGTGGATGTGTTTTTTTCCTCGCGAGGTTCCAAGGGTTCCCACTATTTGCTCACATAAGACTGAGGCAGAGGGTTAATAGACAGGTTTTGTTCCTTGTGGGTTCCAAGGGTTCCCACTACTCCTTGGGGAAATTGGTTAAACATATTGATTCTCATTATCTAGTCTCCCTAAATTCCTTTGGGGATTTGCTATAGATTTGTTATTATTTGGTGGATCAGATATATTTCGGTGTGTGACATTCTTGTTAATCAAATTACTTATCCTCTTGATCGTTTACCAATATTATTTCACATCATGCATCAAATATATTGGATCATTGTTACTCACTTTTGTTTGCTCAAAAGTTGTATATCTATTTTGAAATGTGACTTGACATGTTTTCTGTGTGTTTAAAAACCTTATTTAGGCTTGAAAAGATTTATCTAGTGAGTTAGTTGTGGTCATCCTTACTTATCATTTTTAGATTTGAGTGTGGACACTTAGATAGGCATAACTAAGGATGTGGAGGTGGAATTTAAAATAGATCATAATGTCGATCTTAAAATGAGGCATGAGGATTGCCGATTTAGTTTCCTATCGCATTATTTCTTGATGTTGTAATAAGATTATGAATTCTTAGAGTTGAGCCAATTTATTATAAATAGTTGTTTAATGTGGTGATGTTGGATTTAAACTTTTGATGAGGGTTTTATGTTTTGGGTTTTAATTTAGATGGTGATGATGTTGCTTGTGGGTGAGTTGAATGTTTTTGTTAGAATGCTTCCATAGATTGTTCATACTATTTGGTTATAAGTCGGTTCCTAAATTAAACACCTCCATATTATTTATTTAAAAATGTGTTTCTCATAGAAAATGCGTATTTTCTTTAAAGTTATTCATAAATCGGGGAAAATTTTTGAATAAAACGAATTTTCTTTAGTTCATGCTATTTAATGAAATTCGGGGCGTGACAGATTGATATCAGAGTTATGGAATTAAGTCTTAAATGAGAGCTGTAGGGAATGGGGTAGCCAATTACAATTGTAGTAAGTAGAGGATGGAAGGAACACTAGGCATGAGATAAGGTGGTTAGGAAATCATAGTAATTATAGGTATAAGGATGGGTGCGTGTGCATTTTGGACAAAGAGAAGTAAGTTATGTTTATTTTTATAGGATGGAAGGAAGAAGAGCACGTGGATGATGTGCCAGACTTGTAGTGAACTAACCACCACCACCACCTCAAGTTACAAGAGTGGTATCTACTAATGCTCGAGGGAGCTCACCACCTTAGTGTAGTACTAGGCAGAGAACAATAATCACAACGTTGTTGTCCAGCCACCAAATAAAGGGTAGGTGAATGGGGATGAGAATAGGAGAATGATGGTGTTGAAGGAGTTTCCAAGGCAACACTCACCTCACTTCAAGGGGAGCTCAGATCCAATGGAGACTGACAAATGGATTAGACGAATAAAGAAGATGATGGAAAAATAGTGGCATCTTTGAAGACTTATGGGTTGGACTTGCCACCTATTTCTTGGAAGGTGGGGCTAACCACTGGTGGGATGCCATGAAGAGAATGAGAAATTTGGATGAGATGATTTGGATCGAGTTTGAGCAAGTATTGAATGGTAAGTACTTCCCTAAATCTATCAAGGATAAAATGAATTTGAATTTGTTGGAGCTACGATAGCGCAAAATATCAATTGTGTATTATGAAACCAACTTTGTAGAGCTATTTTGTTATGTTGCAAAATTTATCTCCACCGAGTCAAAGAAGTCCAAGAAGTTTGAACATGGTCTAAGGCCATCCATTAGTGAGAAACTAATAGCTCTCAAGATAAGAGATTATGATGAGCTAGTCAAGAGAGCCACATTAGTTGAAAGAGATTTGGAGGAGACTTAGAGTCAACAACAATGTCAGGGAGACATGGTTATGACCAGTAGTGGAAGTAGTGGGTAATATAGGATGACTCCATATCATCGTCTAGAGCAAGTTATCAGTCAGAAGAGTTGACCGATTCGTGGATCAGGGGGTTTTTGGAGAGGACCTAAGCTAACTAAAGATCATGTTGGTGGAAGTAGTTAGGGTTGAATTGAGCTGAACCTGAGCCAAGCCAAGCTTGAGTAGCTTGATTATTTTACATATAAACGAGTTGGGCTTTGCGAGCTTGATTCGAGCTTTCTAAAAAATTGTTCAAACTCAGCTCGTTTAAAAAATGAACTGAGTCCAAAATGACTCGGCTCAATTATTAGCCATAGTAGCAGTGTGTTCTAGAGGACGACTCCATATCTAGTTAGAAGAATTGACCGATTTGTGGATCTGGGGGCTTTTTGGAGAGGACTGCAACTGACTAAAGACCGTGTTTTGGATGTGAAGGTATGGGACACAATCAAATTAAGTGTTTGGTTGTTATACCTCAGGAGTAGAATGGTCATGGACCTTATCACCCCAACCTATTGCTTAACAAAATTAGGCTACTGGATAGTGGGAATAGTATAGACCATCACCATAGAAGAAACCATAGCAGACGNCCTCAGGAGTAGAATGGTCATGGACCTTATCACCCCAACCTATTGCTTAACAAAATCAGGCTACTGGATAGTGGGAATAGTATAGACCATCACCATAGAAGAAACCATAGCAGACGGACAAGGAACAAGAATACATAGTGCAAATAACCAGGGTTGAGTCTTTGCTATGACTCAGTTTGATGAGGATGCATGTAATATAGTCATAGAAGGCATCATTCTTGTACATAATTCTTGGGTACGTATTTTATTTGATCCTGGTGCTACAAACTNGTCTTTGCTATGACTCAGTTTGATGAGGATGCATGTAATATAGTCATAGAAGGCATCATTCTTGTACATAATTCTTGGGTATGTATTTTATTTGATCATGGTGCTACAAATTGTTTCATACGCAGCACTTATGCTATTTCTTTGGGTTTGATTTTTGAAACTTTGGAAGAAACATTGAGTGTATGTCTACCTATGGGGGAATGTATGGAAACAAGAAGGGTTTGCAATGGGTGATATTCCATGTTCTACTGGGGTAGTATTTAGCTTTACCAATAAGGGAAATTCTTGTCATCCATTCCCTACGACAGTTAGTTGTTTTCTAAAAGCTAAGCAGGTTAGTGACTTGAACTTCTTATCTGGCCTGTCAGGGGATGAACGAGATGAATTGCAAACCAACTTCATACTTATGTTAGATTTTCCTAATGTATTCCCTAAGGAACTACCTAGATTATCTCCATTAAGAGATGTAGAGTTCACTATTGAAGTGGATCCGGATACCAAACAAATATCTATTGGCCCTTACCACATGACACTGTTTGAATCAAAAGAGTTGTGCAGGCAACTAGATGAACTTCTTGTCATTGGGTTTAATCGTCTGAGTACTTCACCTTAGGGAACACCAGTCCTCTTTGTGAAGAAGAAGGATGAAACACTCAGATTGTGTATTCATTATAGGAAATTGAATCACGTGACAGTTAAAAACAAATACCCTTTACCTTCCATAGATGACCTCTTTGATCAGTTGATGGACTCGAGATATTATTCTAAGATTAATCTTTGTACTAGGTATCACCAATGAAGGATCAAGGAGGAAGATATTCTTAAGATGACCTTTCGTATGCGATACAAACACTTTGAATTTGTGGTGATGCTTTTTGGTCTCACAAATGCTCCTGCAACTGTCATGGATTTGAAGCAAGGGGAGACCGTATTTTGACCAATTCATCATTGTCTTTGTTGATGTCATCCTAATATATTCTAAGACACATGAGGAACATGCACTACACATCAAACTAGTGTTACACACTCTAAGGGAGTGTAAGTTATATGCCAAGAAGAGAAAGTGTGAGTTTTGGATAAAGGAAGAGAAGTTATTGGGGCATGTTGTACTTGAGCGGAGGGTGTCTGTGGACCCTGCCGAAATTGAAGCGCTAATGAAATGGGAACAACCCCAAAATGTTAGTGAAATTCATGGTTTATTGGGCTTGGCTTGCTAATTATCAGAGGTTTGTGGAAGGATTTTCCCGTGTAGCTGTGCCCATGATTGTCTCATGGCATAATCGCAACATCAGTACTTTTTGTTTCGAATAGTGGTGAGGGTTATGATGTGTACACTTATGCATCTCTATGTGGATTGGGATGTGTGTTGATACAAAATAGGAAGATCGTTGCGTATGGCTTGAGACAGTTGAAGATTCATAAGCATAATTATTCCACACTTGAGTTAATGCTTGTAGCTGTGGTATTTCCTTTGAAGTTATGACATTGTTGTTTATATGGAGAAAAGTTTCAGGTTTATTTGGATCACAAGAGTCTCAAGTACACCCTCACCCAAAGGACTTAAATCTTCGTCAGTGACATTAGATAGAATATGTGGGGGATTATGGCTTTACATTACATTACTATTTGGGAAAGGCAAATGTGGTAGCAGATGCATCGAGTAAGAAGTCAAAAGGTACTGTAAATAGCATGTTGGTAAATAAATGGAAGATGATTGATGTACTTGGAGATTTTGATCTTTGGGTAGGTAAGAAGGAAAATCGACAATGCTTATTTTATCTAGTGGTTCAACCCCTTCTTTGACAAAGGATTCTTGAGCTACAATTTTTAGATCTTAAATTAGAATCCTTCCAAACCCAATTGGAGGATAGAGGTGATGGCGAAATGGTCCTTATGGAACAAAGAGTTGCATTATCAGGGGAGGTTGTGCTAGATCATGTTTTGTAATTGACTAATTTCGTGGAGTCAATTGTAAAATCTCAACCACTTCTATAGTCATGATGCTATTAAGTTCAAGATACGAAAGCTACATTAAAGGGAGGAGATCAAGTGTCCAAGCTTCATCATTCAACTTTCGTATACACCTTCATGCTTAGGAGAAAGGTAATGATCTAGACACTTAAAATGACCCCTTAGTTATTTTTTTAACTTAGGATGATTAGGATCAAAAATAGAATTAGAAGCGATCCGATTATGAACCCTAGGGATTTTTAAATAAAATTTTTTCTAAACCAGTTTTATGTTTTGAAATTATAGTTTGAGTCGCAATCGGACCCCTCTTTGAGCAACACCTTTTAATGCTCAAGTGGATAAGTTTTTGCATGATTTTAGGCTTAGAAAACCTATAGGGACCACCCTATACTTGCTAGCCTTCACTAGAGTGGTCTCTAGATGACTTAAGAGAAAAAGGAAAAAGGCCATGGAAGGCAGCACAGGGCTTGCTCTATGAGCTTGCTCGAGTGGTCTCCATGGTCGCTTGAGTGGTGCTTTCCTTAATCGTGTTTGAAACAGAGTTTTCACTCCAACGACAACTACCCTATGACCGCCCTCCCATCGATCGAGTGGTCTTTGCGAATCTGAGTTATCTTATTTACTAAGACTATTCTTATTCTANGAGAAAAAGGAAAAAGGCCATGGAAGGCAGCACAGGGCTTGCTCTATGAGCTTGCTTGAGTGGTCTCCATGGTCGCTTGAGTGGTGCTTTCCTTAATCGTGTTTGAAACAGAGTTTTCACTCCAACGACAACTACCCTATAACCGCCCTCCCATCGATCGAGTGGTCTTTGCGAATCTGAGTTATCTTATTTACTAAGACTATTCTTATTCTAGACCTATAAATAGGGAGTGCCTTTCGCACATTTAGGTCAAGCCTTGAGAGAGCCTTTAGAGAGATTTTTAAAGAAGAAATCTATCTTTCAACCTTGAGAGCTTCCACCACAACTTGGATCCCTAAGAATCCAAAGGCTACCACTAGTGATTCTTTCCATCCTCACAACTTGGAGTAGAAGAGCTTGTTGATGAACAAATCCATTGGTGTGTGTATACCGATGATTATTGGTGTGCCTATAATCGCTCGAGACCTAGATGAACCATGCCCTAGGGAGGTCCAAGTGAAGCTACATTTCGGTGGAGAGACATAGCAAGGGAAAGAGCATCTAACCATGGGTATTGGTTGAGGTATAAAACTCAAGTACTTATATGTTGACTTGGCACGTAGTGGATTAGTCTTTGGTGAACTCTGAGTGGTTCCCTACGACATTTTTTGTGGAGGGTTTTTTGCGTCACCAAATTACTTGTTTCTCTTATTGTTTATTGTACACCCTTGCAATTGTGAGCACACACACGCACTATATGTTTAATATTTTGATTGCTTGATATCATATCATCCTTAGTTGTGCAAATTGGGTTTGTGAGATTTGGGATTGCCATGAGATTGATTTGAGTGAATTAATTGCATATTAATTTAATCAATCGTCATGGGTGTTGATTAACCCTAAAAAGTGCGTTAATGGATTTGGATTTAGGGTTAATAGTGTGTGTTAATTGAATTAAAATGATTTATTTAATTAGTATTATGGTTAATGTTTAATTTGTGTATCTTGTAGGGTTTCATATGTAATTATCATAACTTAGAAGGGCAGAAGTGCAGGAAATGAACCAAGAAGGGAGGAAAAAACAACTTCAGAAGGAACCCTTACGATTCGGATGGTAAACCACCATCCCGATGCTAGAGAAGTCACATAAGTCAAGAAAGGAGGCTCTACCCCCAAAACCAGAGACTTAGCACCGTCCGGACAATGGTGATGACGTTCAAACAGTGGCTAAACCGCTGAAATGCTTATGAATGCAAATATGTTAATTGGGTTGATAACACATGTAACATGCTTGGGATTGCTTGTGGAGAAATGAAATGTCATTTTATGTTATGATATAATTGACATTTGTGGAGGTTGAATATGTTCATAATATGCTCATGATAGGAAGAACATAATATTGAAATTTCAATTGTACGTTACATTTGCATATGCACGGTAGCATCACATTTGTGAGCATTCGACATGAGTGTGGCTATATGTGCATGATTTTGATCAAACACCAACCTTGGTGGGTTGATACATTGGCTTGGGAAAGTTGGACCTTGGTTCAACAAAGTCGCATGGATTGCATTGAAAACATGGGTCGAGGTTAGCAAGGACTAAATTCTCCCTCGGATGCAAGACCCGGTAATTTTGGATATGCACTTCTGTTGGTATTGAATTCATAAAGTGTGTCGGCGTATGCGGAGCCGTTGGTGGAAGTCTATAAATGCTGTGTCATGAGTACCCATTGGTGGAAGTCCATCAATACCCACCCCAAGAAAAACCAAGGATTTCAATAAAATGTTCATTTGATGTCCAACATCAATGGTGGGAGCTTGGAATGCAAGGATGCATACACATGACATTGTATGTGTTATGGTAGCCAGTGGAGGGCTTAAGTTGTATTCCATATGCGAGTTTCACCTCATGACATGACATGACATTATAACATTTTTTTGTAAAATGTACATTCTTGAATGAATGATTATGTGATGAATTACATGTGACATTTCATATGCATCTGGGTTGGGGAGTAGTCTCCTTAGGAGATACTCTATTGAGCGTGGCTTACCCTTTATGGGAACGTATTTTAGGTGTTGGATAAGTGTCAGTGGACGGCCCTCACTTGGGCCCTTGTTGATGAAGGACCCAGAATGTGGCTTTAAAATTGAATTCTTGTAATCAAATATGTAATTTATTTTGAACTTGTAATTGTATAAAGGGGACCTGTAATAAACTCTTTTGGACAATTTTTTGAAATAAATAAATGAATGGATAAACATGGTATAAGTTTGGTTGAAGCCATAGAGAAGAAAAGGATAAAAGAGTGAAACTCAAAAAGCTATAGAGAAGCCATAGTTAATTATAGAATGCAACTCAAAAGCCAAAATCTGACTCCATCATCAACACGGGCCCAAGTGAGAGCCGTCCACCAGCGCTTGTCCAACACCTGAAATGTATTCCTCATAAAGGGTGAGTCACGCTCAATAGGGTATCTCCCAAGGAGGCTACTGCTTGAGGTTTTCCGTTGTAGTATCCTAACCTCTAGACATCATCCCTCAATGTGTGTATGGCTTATAGGGATAAGGGAGTGTCACTCTCCCTCAGAATGATGCAATAAATGAGGCAACAAAATAATGTGGAATGAAATGAACAAAATGAATGTGTGTGTGTACAAAAGTGCTCCCTAAGCATAGAGAGTCTTTTGAGTGTCGTGTTTTACTTGGAAAAGTATTCCAAGGTCGTCTCCTCAGGGAAGGAAGGGAATTATGTGAAGGTGATTTTGTGCAAAAAGGAAAAGTGTAAAAATCTTTGAGTTTGAGTTTGAGTTTTTGTGATTTTATTTTTGGTGAAAATGAAAGGAAAACAAGTGTTGGCTAATCCAAAGGGATCATTCCAATGGAAATCCCAACTTAACTCGAAACCTTCCTCCAATGGTGCATAGATGAACGATTGATTCGTGGGAAGCTAGGGACGAGATGGAATGAGTATCTAAGCATAAACCGTGACCAAGCTTACGGGATATCAAAGGCTCACCATCTTATCCACCCTCAACCCAGTCAAATCGAACCATCGTACACCGAGAGGAGAANGTGACCAGGCCTACGGGATATCAAAGGCTCACCATCTTATCCACCCTCAACCCAGTCAAATCGAACCATCGTACACCGAGAGGAGAAAAAAAAAGAGTTGAAATGGAATACCCAAGAGGAGGTCTCCCTTGGATTAGCCAACTTAAAATCTAGCTAACCATAACTAAAGGAAGGACAAGCATAATGTAAAGAGACATGTAAAAAAAATGAAGATTAACACTTAACTCAATGCAAGAAATCGTAAACTATGAAGGAAAATATTCAATACCCATTTTAAAGCATGAAAATGAAGAAAACTTGAAAGCAACAATGGTGGATTGAAGAACATGTAACTAAACTTGGAATAAACTTGAAATAGTTAAGATTAAAGTGTAAGGAATGAAGATTACAAGAGTATTAAAGCTTACTACAACAGAAATGGAGAAGAAAATCCAAGAACATAAGCTTTCTATTTCTACTATTCAGCATCTTCTTCATTGAGCTAAGACTACTCCTAAGCTTAGGTAGCCACCCCTTCAAAATGTTGTGGAATGCTGAATATATGGTGAGAGAGGATGCAAATTTCGTCCATGAGGCTCCTCGTAGCCTATGTGCAGGCCTCCTATCAATGGAAGGTGAGTTGATTGGCTTGGCAGGCTAGGAGAAGACTAGCCTGCAACTCCTCTAGCAGCCCCCTTCTCTCCCATTCTCAATAATGCGAATGCCTCCAAAGTACAAGCAAGGGTGTTGGGAGACATGTAGATGCGTAAGGGATGTTAAGNTAGCCTATGTGCAGGCCTCCTATCAATGGGAGGTGAGTTGATTGGCTTGGCAGGCTAGGAGAAGACTAGCCTGCAACTCCTCTAGCAGCCCCCTTCTCTCCCATCCTCAATAATGCGAATGCCTCCAAAGTACAAGCAAGGGTGTTGGGAGACATGTAGATGCGTAAGGGATGTTAAGGGACAAGTAGGAGAATCAATGGTGGGACCCCCAAGCAAGTGGAGCATGAGTTGCAGGCGTTCTGGGCATTCTGTGCAAAACCTTATNTGCGAATGCCTCCAAAGTACAAGCAAGGGTGTTGGGAGACATGTAGATGCGTAAGGGATGTTAACGGACAAGTAGGAGAATCAATGGTGGGACCCCCAAGCAAGTGGAGCATGAGTTGCAGGCGTTCTGGGCATTCTGTTCAAAACCTTCTGGAAGGTCGATTCCAGTAGGCAGAACCTTCCGGAAGGTCTTTTGGAAGGTGACAACTCAGGACTAGTTTTAGTAAAATTGCCTTAACTGTTGATCCAACTATTGGATTGAGCTGAAATGTTGACACAATACAGAAGACATCCATATCTNAGGTCGATTCCAGTAGGCAGAACCTTCCGGAAGGTCTTTCGGAAGGTGACAACTCAGGACTAGTTTTAGTAAAATTGCCATAACTGTTGATCCAACTGTTGGATTGAGCTGAAATTTTGACACAATACAGAAGACATCCATATCTAAAACTTGTATGTTTTGAACTTTTTCAGATTCGAAGTAGATCATGGTCAAAAATAGGAAAACTAGCGGTACTATGTCAAAACCTTGGGAAACCAGTGGGCAAACCCTGCCGGAAGGTGTATGGCCAAACCTTCCGGAAGGTTTTTATCCAAAATCCATTTTTCTTGGTTTATTCACCTTCCAAGCCTCCCAATCCTCATTTAATGTGTCCATCTCTTCACCGCACATTCACACTTAGTTGCAGGGCTCTAAAATCCATCATTTACACTATAATTACCTGCAATATCAAAATTTTCACATTATTCAAAACTTCAACTAACTCTAAGTAATTAAATGCAAAGTTAAGTTAGAAAGCATGGAATGAGGTCATTAAATATGCAATATTTTGTGCTCATCATCTACTCCCCAACCCAGATGCAAATGAAATATTCACATACAATTCATCAATCAATCATCCATTCAAGAATATACAATTCATAAATGAATACCACAATGTCATGCCATGTCATGAGATGAAACTCACATATGCAATGTAACTCGAGCCCTCCATCGCCTCCCATAACACATGTCAAGTCATGCCCTGTTATTGATGTTACACATCCAATGACAATTTTATAAAATCTTAGGTCTTTCTTGGGGGTGGGTATTTATGAATTTCCACCAACGGGTACCTAACCTAAATGACATCTATGGGATTCCATAACCGGCTCCGCGTACGCCGACATACTGTATGAACTCAATACTAATAGGAGTGCGTATCTAAAATTATCAGGTCTTGTACCTGAGGGAGAATATAGCCCTTCTTGCTAACCCCGACACTTGTTTTCAATGCAATCTGTGTGACTCAGTCGAACCTAGGTCCAACTTTCCCGAGCCTACGTATCAATCCACCAAGGATGGTGTGTTTGTTCAAAACATGCACAAATACCCACACTCATGTCAAATGCCCACGAATGCAATGTTGTTCGTGCATATGCAAATGCAATGTACAATTGTAATTACAATGTTATGTTCATCATATAATGAGCATATAATCAACNTGGGGGTGGGTATTTATGAATTTCCACCAACGGGTACCTAACCTAAATGACATCTATGGGATTCCATAACTGGCTCCACGTACGCCGATATACTGTATGAACTCAATACTAATAGGAGTGCGTATCTAAAATTATCAGGTCTTGTACCTGAGGGAGAATATAACCCTTCTTGCTAACCCCGACACTTGTTTTCAATGCAATCTGTGTGACTCAGTCGAACCTAGGTCCAACTTTCCCGAGCCTACGTATCAATCCACCAAGGATGGTGTGTTTGTTCAAAACATGCACACATACCCACACTCATGTCAAATGCCCATGAATGTAATGCTATTCGTGCATATGCAAATGCAATGTACAATTGTAATTACAATGTCATGTTCATCATATAATGAGCATATAATCAACATATTATGAACATATACCATTTCCACAAACATTCCAAATTTCACTCAAATGTCAAATATATCACAAAACATATTATTACATTCCACAATTCAACTAAGCTTGTTATATCATTTTCTTTTCAAATAACACACTTAGTCAATCATAGGCATTTTATCAAACACGTATAGGGAACAAGGATTATGTAAACACATAGCATGCCCAAAACATCATATTATCCATGAAATTCATAACCAAGCAATTTCATTAATATCCAATCATGCAAGATTTGGTTTAATTACATTCCTTATACCCATTTCCATTCTCTAACACCCCAGGCATGTGTTGCACATGAGATTTCATTTCTAACACCCTACCTATTTCATATTTCAACCCTAGGTTAGAAATAAACCTAGTTAAGAAAGGAACTTTACCTCTTGTAGCGTNAATATCCAATCATGCAAGATTTGGTTTAATTACATTCCTTATACCCATTTCCATTCTCTAACACCCCAGGCATGTGTTGCACATGAGATTTCATTTCTAACACCCTACATATTTCATATTTCAACCCTAGGTTAGAAATAAACCTAGTTAAGAAAGGAACTTTACCTCTTGTAGCATAGTACCATGTTTAAGAAGTCCCGAAGATCCCAAATCAAGCTAAAAAACTTTGATCCCAAGAATTCCATCTTCAAGATTGTGACAAAAACCATAATCTTTGGTATGTATGCGTAGCTCTCGAAGCGTAGAACCACCTTTGTTCTTGGCTTGAAGAGATTAGAGGTAGAAGTGAAGGAGAATCCTTGACTTTCTCTCTCTTCATTCCCTCTCCCTTTTTTGTNAGCTAAAAAACTTTGATCCCAAGAATTCCATCTTCAAGATTGTGACAAAAACCATACTCTTTGGTATGTATGCGTAGCTCTCGAAGCGTAGAACCACCTTTGTTCTTGGCTTGAAGAGATCAGAGGTAGAAGTGAAGGAGAATCCTTGACTTTCTCTCTCTTCATTCCCTCTCCCTTTTTTTTTTCAAAAATTATAGGTGTAAAGTGGATTATACCCCCTAATGCTTGACTCTCATGAAGCCACACGTCCCATCTTTTTTAATCCGATTTTATCCCGAATCAATTAAATCTTATCATGGGTTAAATTTCGTATATTTTTATTGAACTAACTTTAAATTATTTCTTGGGTTTTGTGAATAAAATTTAATCCCACGACACCCGATCACATATTAAAACATNTATTTTTATTGAACTAACTTTAAATTATTTCTTGGGTTTTGTGAATAAAATTTAATTCCACGACACCCGATCACATCATAAAACGTGAAAAATCTAACTGTCTCAAAATTCAAATAAAATTAACTAGGTAGTTAGATTTTGCGAGGCGAATCCAATGGCAAGATCCATTTCGTCATCCGAGTTCTAGAAAATTTTAGATTTTCAACCCGTACCGTAACGGCTAATTATCGTTTTCCCATTTTTAAAAAAATTTTAAAATTTTCAGATTTTATATTTTTCCTACCTTAAAGGAATTTCGTCCCCGAAATTACACACACATGCACATATAACAACATGCAATTGCAATAAGTCATATGTTATTCTATGAGTACAAGAAATGTACCTCCGTCCTCAAACAAGAACGGATAGGTAGCATGGATAGTGTCCTCATGCTCCCATGTCGGCTCCTCCATACCGTGGTGCTACTAGCCTCACAGTCTTGCCTCGCAAAACTTGCTCTCGGCTATCTATGTTACGCACTGGTCCTTCCTCGAAGGTCCCATCTGCATGAAAAACTAACTCACCCCAATCCACCACATATGTAGGATCTGAAGTGTCCTTCCAGAGCATGGAGACATAGAACATAACATGAACACCCAATAGATTTGGCGGTAACGCCAACCGGTAAATGACTGTGCCTACCCTCTCAAGTACCTTGAAAGCCTAGATGTACCTTAGAGACACCTTTCCTTGCTTCCTGCACTTGACCACACCCCTCTTAGGCATATAACCTTCAAGAAAGACGTGGACATGCATCTTTGCATTCTTGCATTCCAAGCCTCTGCCATTGATGTTGGACATCCAATGAACATTTTATTAAAATCTTTGGTCTTTCTTAGGGTGGGTATTTATAGACTTCCACCAATGGGCACCTAACCAATAAGGCATTTATAGACTTCCACCAACGGCTCTGCATATGCCGACACACTTTATGAACTCAATACCAACAGAGTGTGTATCCAAATCATCGGGTCTTGCACCCGAGGGACAATCTAGCATTTCTTGCTAACCCTAACCCTAATTTCAATGCAACCCATGCTATTCAGTTGAACCTTGGTCCAAATTTTTTGAGCCCACACATCATCCACCAAGAATGATGTTGATCAAACCATGCACACATCCACACCCATGTCACATACCCATGAGTGTGATGCTTCTAGTGCTTATGCAATGTAATGTATAATTACAATTTCAATGTCATGTTCATCATATCATGAGTGTAACATGAAATACACCATTTTCNCATGGATAGTGTCCTCATGCTCCCATGTCGGCTCCTCCATACCGTGGTGCTACTACAACACCTTCACTAGCCTCACAGTCTTGCCTCGCAAAACTTGCTCTCGGCTATCTATGTTACGCACTGGTCCTTCCGCGAAGGTCCCATCTGCATGAAAAACTAACTCACCCCAATCCACCACATATGTAGGATCTGAAGTGTCCTTCCGGAGCATGGAGACATAGAACATAACGTGAACACCCGATAGATTTGGCGGTAACGCCAACCGGTAAATGACTGTGCCTACCCTCTCAAGTACCTTGAAAGCCTAGATGTACCTCAGAGACACCTTTCCTTGCTTCCTGCACTTGACCACACCCCTCTTAGGCATATAACCTTCAAGAAAGACGTGGACATGCATCTTNCTTGAAAGCCTAGATGTACCTCAGAGACACCTTTCCTTGCTTCCTGCACTTGACCACACCCCTCTTAGGCATATAACCTTCAAGAAAGACGTGGACATGCATCTTTGCATTCTTGCATTCCAAGCCTCTGCCATTGATGTTGGACATCCAATGAACATTTTATTAAAATCTTTGGTCTTTCTTAGGGTGGGTATTTATAGACTTGCACCAATGGGCACCTAACCAATAAGGCATTTATAGACTTCCACCAACGACTCTGCATATGCCGACACACTTTATGAACTCAATACCAACAGAGTGTGTATCCAAATCATCGGGTCTTGCACCCGAGGGACAATCTAGCATTTCTTGCTAACCCTAACCCTAATTTCAATGCAACCCATGCTATTCAGTTGAACCTTGGTCCAAAATTTTCGAGCCCACACATCATCCACCAAGAATGATGTTTGATCAAACCATGCACACATCCACACCCATGTCACATACCCATGAGTGTGATGCTTCCAGTGCTTATGCAATGTAATGTATAATTACAATTTCAATGTCATGTTCATCATATCATGAGTGTAACATGAAATACACCATTTTCACAATGTCAATTACATCCTGAGCATATAATTAAATGTCACAATTTTCACCTAGCAAGTTATAATATTTTCAATGAAACCAATATGCTAAATCAACATAGACATTTTATCAAACACCTTCAAGATATGAATGTAAACACATAGCATGCCCAATCAGCACATATCTCATGAAATTACCAAAACAAGTAACTTCACCCAAAACTCAATTCATGCAAATATTGGTTTTAGCACATTTCTATATCATTTCTCGTACACTAGTTACACTAAAATTACATTTAAACAAGAGATTTCATCTCAGGTCATGCTTCCCATTTCATACGAAACCCTAGGTTGAAAATAAACCTAGCTAGGAGAAGAAACCTACCTTTTGAAGCATAATACATGTAGTAGGAACTCCAAGACACCCAAATCAACCTGCAACTCTTGATTTCAAAAAATCCTATCTTTGAGACTTTGACAAAATCCCCAATTTTTAGTACGTAAACATAGCTCTCTCCCTTCTCTCTTTTTTGAAAATTGGTTGGGTATTGGGGAGGAAAATCTGAATTTTCTCCCCTATTTATACCCCTTAGACACTTCACCCTAGTTGCGTCACACATCCACCTTTCTCGGCTCCGATTTCATCTCGAATCAATTAAATCTCGTCTTGTTTCAAGTTCAATATATTTTTATTTGAACTAACTTTAAATTATTTTTCACATTTTACAATTAATTCCTGATTGCGTTTATTTTAGTCACGCGACGCCCGATCGCATCGTAAAATATAAAAAATTTGACTATCTCATAATTCAATGAAAATTGATTGGGTAATTAGATTTATAAGACGAATCCAACAGTGAGGTCCGTTTCTTCATCTGAGTTCTTAAAAAATTTAGATTTTTAGCCTGAACCGTCATGGCTAATTACTGTTTTACCCTTTTTTCATAAAAGTTCAAAATTTCTCAAGTTTTACATTCTTCCCCCATTAAAAGGAATTTCGTCCCCGAAATTCACACACACATGCACATTTAACCACATGCATATGCAACAGTCATATAACACTTATGATCAGAAGAATGTACCTCCATCCTCAAATAAGAACAGATAACTGACACGTTTAGTGTTCTCACACTTTTATGTCGCCTCCTCCACACCATGGTGCTATCACAACACCTTCACCAGCCTCATGGGTTTGTCTCACAAAATTTACTCTCGCTCATCCATGATACACACCGGTATCTCCTCAAAGGTCCCATTCACATCAACACTAGCTCACCCCAATCCACCACATGCGTAGGATCTAGAGTGTACTTCTGGAGCATGGACACATGGAATATTGCCTGAACACCTGATATATTTGGTGGTAACACCAACTGATAAACAACTTACCATCTCGAGTACCTTGAAGGGCCCGATATACGTCGGCAATTGCTTTTCTTGCTTCCCAAACCTGACCACTCCTTTTTTGGGCATCACCTTCAAGAAGACGTGATCACCAGCCTCAAACTCCAGAGGTCGCTGCCGTCTATCTGAGTGGCGTTTCTGCTTGCTCTGAGCTAAAAGAAGACACTTCCGTATCAAGTCCACCTTCTTGGAGGTGTCTCTAACCAAATTTGGACTCATAGAGGGTCTCTCTCCAACCTTTATCTAACAAATTAGAGAATGGCACGACCTCCCATAAAGTACCTCATAGGGTGCCCTCTATATGTTCGCCTNACGTCGGCAATTGCTTTTCTTGCTTCCCAAACCTGACCACTCCTTTTTTGGGCATCACCTTCAAGAAGACGTGATCACCAGCCTTAAACTCCAGAGGTCGCTGCCGTCTATCTGAGTGGCGCTTCTGCTTGCTCTGAGCTATAAGAAGACACTTCCGTATCAAGTCCACCTTCTTGGAGGTGTCTCTAACCAAATTTGGACTCGTAGAGGGTGTCTCTCCAACCTTTATCTAACAAATTAGAGAATGGCACGACCTCCCATAAAGTACCTCATAGGGTGCCCTCTATATGTTCGCATAATAACATTGTTGTAAGTGAACTCTACTAAGGGTAAATGATCTTCCTAGCTATCTTTGAGATCAAGGACGCATGTTCGTAGCATGTCTTCTAAAATCTGGATGATCTTCTCTGACTGACCGTGCATTTTGGGATGAAAAGTTGTGCTCATTATCAACTGTGTCCCCATGGCNCCAACCTTTATCTAACAAATTAGAGAATGGCACGACCTCCCATAAAGTACCTCATAGGGTGCCCTCTATATGTTCGCATAATAACATTGTTGTAAGTGAACTCTACTAAGGGTAAATGATCTTCCTAGCTATCTTTGAGATCAAGGACGCATGTTCGTAGCATGTCTTCTAAAATCTGGATGGTCTTCTCTGACCGACCGTGCATTTTGGGATGAAAAGTTGTGCTCATCATCAACTGTGTCCCCATGACCCGTTGAAAAATCTCCCCAAAATGGGTCGTGAACTTAGGATCCCAATTGAATACTATAGATGTGGGCACCCCATGTAACTGGACTATCTCCCGTATATACAATCTGTAGAATTTCTCCAGTGTAAAGGTCATCCACACTGTCAAAAAGTGTGCCAACTTCGTAAGTCGGTCCACTATCACCCACACCACGTCATGGCCCAGCGATATCTATGGCAAGTGGGTCACAAAATCCATTGTGATGTGTTCCCACTTCCATTCAACCATCTCCAAAGACTATAGCAACCCTGTTGGTCTCTGGTGCTTAGCCTTAACCTGTTGACACGTGAGACATCGACTAACAAAATCTCCAACGTGCCACTTCATCCCACTCCAATAGTAATAGTGCCGAAGATCATGGTACATTTTTGTGCCACTTGGATGTGCAACAAAACGAGAGTAATGATACTCTCTAAAGATCTTGTCTCTCAGATCCGCAGACTTGGGAATCATAACCCTCCCCTGAACTGAAGACTACCATCCACATGAATGACCCAGCCCTCGTCACCTGTACCTGACTATACCCGACTGTACTTGATCCCTAATAGACAATATCTCTATGTCTTGACCCTGAGACTTGATCACCCTATTTAGTAGGTAAAGCGTAGGGACCAAACTCCTGAGCTTGACCCCTATAGTACAACCCAAACTGTCTAACAGTTTGAGCATCTGTCACTCTCGAGAAGCCACACTGGCCAAGACTTCCCGTAACTTTTGACTGAGTGCATTAGCTACCACGTTTGCCTTACCAGGATGGTAATGCAAAGTGAAGTCATAATCCTTCAAATATTCCATTCACCTGTGATGCCTCATATTGAGGTCCTGCTGTGTGAAGATTTACTTCAAACCTTTATGGTCTGAAAACACCTCAAACTACTGCTTGAATTATTTTGTTGACTTCTAATCTTCGCACATGAACCCTCAATGTGTATATGGCTTATTTGTGGGTGAGTGTCACTCTCACTCGGGTTCAATATAAGAAATAGGAAAATTGGGTGTGTGGAATGAAATGTGTGTGTGTGTGAACAAAAGTACTCCCCAAGCGTAGGGAGACTTTCGAGTGTTGTGTTTTACTTAGAAATCGTATTCCAAGGTCGTCTCTTCAGGGAAGGAGGTGAATCGTTTTTGAAGGTGATTTTGGTGAAAAAGGAAAAAGTGTAAAAATCTTTGATGTTTGAGTATGGTGGGNTTGTCTCTCAGATCCGCAGACTTGGGAATCATAACCCTCCCCTGAACTGAAGACTACCATCCACATGAATGACCCAGCCCTCGTCACCTGTACCTGACTATACCCGACTGTACTTGATCCCTAATAGACAATATCTCTATGTCTTGACCCTGAGACTTGATCACCCTATTTAGTAGGTAAAGCGTAGGGACCAAACTCCTGAGCTTGACCCCTATAGTACAACCCAAACTGTCTAACAGTTTGAGCATCTGTCACTCTCGAGAAGCCACACTGGCCAAGACTTCCCGTAACTTTTGACTGAGTGCATTAGCTACCACGTTTGCCTTACCAGGATGGTAATGCAAAGTGAAGTCATAATCCTTCAAATATTCCATTCACCTACGATGCTTCATATTGAGGTCCTACTGTGTGAAGATTTACTTCAAACCTTTATAGTCTGAAAACACCTCAAACTACTGCTTGAATTATTTTTTTGACTTCTAATCTTCGCACATGAACCCTCAATGTGTATATGGCTTATTTGTGGGTGAGTGTCACTCTCACTCGGGTTCAATGTAAGAAATAGGAAAATTGGGTGTGTGGAATGGAATGTGTGTGTGTGTGAACAAAAGTACTCCCCAAGCGTAGGGAGACTTTCGAGTGTTGTGTTTTACTTAGAAATCATATTCCAAGGTCATCTCTTCAGGGAATGAGGTGAATCGTTTTGAAGGTGATTTTGGTGAAAATGGAAAAAGTGTAAAAATCTTTGATGTTTGAGTATGGTGAGTTTTGTTTTTGATAGAAGATGAAATGGAACAAGTGTTGGCTAATCCGAAGAGGTCACTCCAATGGGAATGCCAAATCAACTCAAGGCCTTCCTCCAATGGTGTCTAGATGTTCGATTGATTCGTGAGAAGCGCAAGACTAAAATGGAGGTGAGGATCCAAACATACCCCGTGACAAGCCTACAGGATATCAAAGACTCACAATCGTGTCCACACTCAACCCAGTCAAACCAAATCACCATACATTATGAGGAGGAAAGGAAATGAGTTGAAATAGTATACCCAAGAAGAGTTCTCCCTTGGATTAGCCAACATAAAATTTAGCTACTCATACTAAAGGGAAAGACATGCATAATGTAAAGAGACATAATAGAGAAATGAAGATTGGAGCTTAACTTAATGCAATAAAACATAAACTATGAAGAGAAATATGCATTACCCATTTTAAAGCTTGAAAATGAAGAACATAAATGCATTAATGGTGAAATCCAAAATGTAAGACTAAACTTGAAATGTGCTTGTAATGAATGACATTAAATACATTAAATGAAGCTTAAACAAGTCTTGCAAGAATTTACAAGTCAATGTATGGAAGAAAATGTAAAAATATTAACTTCTCTCTCTAGAACTTCATCTTCTTCCCTTGGAGTTTCTCTCTCTATATTGCAATGTCTCTCCATAATATGTAATGTATCATTAAAAATGTCCATGGAGCTCCCCATGGCCTGTATGGTAGACCTCTCATCCATAGGAGGCTGATTGGATGCCTTGCTTTAGGCTAGGACAAGCCTAGTCTTCACCTCTCTTGCCATGCTCTTCTCTCTCCTCCTTATAAATGCTCAAGCCTTCAAAGTCCAAGCTATGGTGATGGGAGGCATGTAGATGTGTAAGGAATGTCAGGGGACAAATTGGAGAAGTGTAGGTGGGGCCCCCAAATGGTAGGGCCTGAGTTGTAGGCTGTCTGGGCAAAACCTTCTAGAAGGTCGACACAAACCTTCCTGAAGGTTTGTGCAGGAACAGTTAAATGTGAAAACCAGTAGGCAAAATCTTCCGGAAGATTCATTCCAGTGGAAAAAACCTTCTAGAAGGTCTTGGTAGTGAAAAGGCAGACCAAGGCAAAACCTTCTGGAAGGTTTTTAGCCAAACCTTCCGGAAAGTTTTCATCCAACTTGCATTTTTCTTGGTTTTTTCACCCTCCAAACCTTCCTTTAAGCTATCCCCTCATCTTTATTGACTTCAAATACTTTAATGGGGGCTTAACTCAAACCATTTACATCTTTTCACCTACATATACACAAAAATCCATTAAAACAAAGATTAAACACATTTCTCCTAAAAAACACAACAAAAGCAAGTATAAAAGAGCATATTATCATACAATATATGCAATGTTTTGTGCTAATCATACCCCCCAACTTAAGCTTTGCTAGTCCCTAGCAAACATTCACTTTAAACCACAAGCTTTAAATTAAACTAAGATCCATTCATACACATAAACATCCAAACAATCAAAATCCAAAATCATATTGCAATTAAATAAATGGCATTGGGCAATGACAAAATGAAACAACTGTGGTATTCCATTAATCATTTCTAAAATTTATTTACAATGGGCTCAAGTTCCAAAACAAAACGGCCTAAACCCTAAGGAAATTTCTACTAGGCTGATGAACTAACCCTACTTTACATCCTAAAATAAAATAAAACAAAGTACAAAGTCCTCCTAATCATCCTCCTCACCAAAAACATCCTCCTCCTCGGTCTTGGACTCCTCAGACTCATACTCATCATCCTCGTTGTCGTCGTCATCCAGTTGGAGGTTGTGGGGGTCCATCGGGGATGGGCTCACCCGAGAATGTATGCTAAAAAGACTCGTCACCATCAAGGAAAACCCATGCATAGTGGACTCCAAAGCATGCAGATGCTGGGGTATGGTACGAGCTGAGGTAGGAACAGGAACAGTTAATGTGGATGGCCTTATAGGAAATAGCTNATCATCCTCGTTGTCGTCGTCATCCAGTTGGAGGTTGTGGGGGTCCATCGGGGATGGGCTCACCCGAGAATGTATGCTAAAAAGACTCGTCACCATCAAGGAAAACCCATGCATAGTGGACTCCAGAGCATCCAGATGCTGGGGTATGGTACGAGCTGAGGTAGGAACAGGAACAGTTAATGTGGATGGCCCTATAGGAAATAGTTCTGGCCTAAGGCCTCTAGGTTTCTCTCCCCCAGTCCTGGCAGCTCTTTTGCTGTTGCTTGACTTGCCTATAGCTCCAGTCTCTGGGTAAAGAATAGTATCTTGTACTTAGTGTTTCACCTTGGCGTGATCGCACAGTTTGGTGACGAGGCTGCCAAAGGTGAGATTTACAATCTGCTTTGCGGTCTTGCAAAATCCCACATCTCCTTCCAAATTAAATAAGCCACATCCATGGCTACCCCTGTCATAAATGCATGGATGAGAGTCAACTTCTCGATGTTTTAGTTCTTTTTCTAACCCCGGAGATTCAGATTGTAATGAAGAATCTTATTCATAACCCCGTACGAACATGGTCGGGTCCTCATAGGTGAGAGCCATATAGTCCGTAAGAGTNTCTGGCCTAAGGCCTCTAGGTTTCTCTCCCCCAGTCCTGGCAGCTCTTTTGCTGTTGCTTGACTTGCCTATAGCTCCAGTCTCTGGGTAAAGAATAGTATCTTGTACTTAGTGTTTCACCTTGGCGTGATCGCACAGTTTGGTGACGAGGCTGCCAAAGGTGAGATTTACAATCTGCTTTGCGGTCTTGCAAAATCCCACATCTCCTTCCAAATTAAATAAGCCACATCCATGGCTACCCCTGTCATAAATGCATGGATGAGAGTCAACTTCTCAATGTTTTAGTTCTTTTTCTAACCCCGGAGATTCAGATTGTAATGAAGAATCTTATTCATAACCCCGTACGAACGTGGTCGGGTCCTCATAGGTGAGAGCCATATAGTCCGTAAGAGTCCTACCCCCATCCATGTTATGTGGTTAGACTGGTGTAGTCGGGGGAGGCCTCTCATACTCCAACACCTTGGCAATCGTGGTAGGGGTCACCATGAAAGTTTTTCCTCGCACATTCATCCTTAGCCTTCCTCTGTCCTCGCTAAATATATACAAATTTTGGTAAAATTCGTGGCACATACCCAAATAGTATCCCTTGACCTCTTGAAACCACACATGTAACCCACGCGCCTCAATTATTCTCACAACTTCATCGTTTGGCCCGAGAGAGACTTTATCCATGTATCTCTCGCACGTGACGCCTTTTTCCTCTATTCTTTGTTTTTGGGCATCATGCTTTGCTTTGGTTCTCCTCTCCTCTCTCTCTTAGCCACTAGGGCCCTTCTCGGTCCTCTTTTGGAAACTCAAGCCTGTAGGTGGTGGAGAGTCAGGGCCCATCCTTTTTATGCGAGCCATGAGAATCAACAGTGCCCCTAGACCCACGAATGTCAACAACTGCACCAAGAGGCTCTCCAAAGGCTCAAACACCTCCATAGACATCCCACTTGATGAGTGGGTTTTATACCTATGAATTGAGTATTCTTGGCTTGATGAATTTGTAAGTTTTCAAATATTTTATGTTCCTTTATATTTGGTTTGTGTGTTTTAATGTTATTTTGCAGGGATCATCATTTGGAAGGAAACAAGGTCAATTGGGAGCCCAAGTGTTTGATTATTTGAAGACTAAGCAACAAGGGCAGCTCTAGGCTTAAAAGGAAATCAGTGCAGCTGCACTAGGAGTAGCGCTAGAAGGGCAGCAAGTTAGCACCTCTATGCTGATTTTAGGGGCTGCAACACTTATTTTAGTGTGGACGCGAATTTAGACTTGTTTTTGAGTTGAAATTGAACCATAATGCTACATATATGCTAGGGTTTGAGTTGGGACTGGAATATACTGATTTGAGGGG
>CAUOFW020003869.1:459790-476059 GCA_963454935.2 Ilex paraguariensis
ATATATATATATATTTAACATCAGCATCTCAAAAATTTAATCAGTATTATACATATGTTCACCTCTCACTGGAGGATATAAGTAACCACTCACGCCCCATTGCTACAAACAAGCAAGGAGTATGACCAGTTTTCATTACCATTGAAATTAAAATATAAACCCTAAAATGTCTTTCACAAGGAACAAATGAATCACAATCACCTTATTATCAATTAAGAAAAAAAGGTGACGATAGTTCAACTATCCGAATAGAAAGATACAATAGAAATGTGGAAGTACAGAGTTTGGACTAAAGTGTATGATGGACCGGATCGAGTTGCAAGTTTTTCTTTCTCTTTTCTCTATCTCTTTTTCTCTCTTGGATTTCTCTCTGGAGCTCTTGGTTCTGGCCTGGTTCAAATTAAGGAGGGCATGCTTTTATATAGAGGAGAGGAAAGTAGGAGGTGGCAGATCAACTGCAGCCGCCTTTGGAGGACCGTCCGGACGCCATCACCACCGTCCAGACGGTGTGACCTTGCTGGATTTTCCCACTTGCATGTATGCTGACTCTTCTCTTGTTGAAATTACATTTTAGCCTTTGTTGTTTCAAGCCTTGACAATTGGTACTTCATATTCTTTAGTATTTCTGCATTAACCCCTAAAAATTTTAAACATAACACACATAAAATCCTAATTACGCACAAACCCTAATTGACTCTAATTAATAGTTTTTGGTTATTTTATTTTACTAATTTGACTTATTTAACGATTCTGATTTATATATTAATTAAGGTTAATTAATTAGGGGAAATTATAATCTTATGTTCTTTTATCCGGTAAATTCAACCCTTGATTATTAAATTTAGATTTAGTTTTACAGTAGCGAATTCATAGTTAATTTCAATTGTTTAAATAAAATCAAATTGATATAAAGTTAGTACTTGAGAATTATTAGTAATAATTCTCTGTGGGAACGATACTTACTTATCACTTTATTAATCTTTTGTAAGGATCTTGTAAACTTCATTATTTACTTTTAATGTCATTTATTTCAAGTACTTTGCAAGTTTAGTAACATGTTCTACACTTCACCATTGTTATGCTAAGTTTTCTTCATTTCAAGTTTTAAAATGGGTATTGCATATTTTTCTTTTTAGTTTAAGTTTTCTTGCTTTAAGTTAAGTTCCATGTTTCCTTTCTTCATTATGTCTCTTTGCATTATGCATTTCCTTCTTGCTTTCTTGAGTAGCTAGATTTTAAGTTGGATAATCCAAGGGAGACCTCCTCTTGGGCATGTTATTTCAACTATTTCCTTTCCTTCTCTCGGTGTATGATGGTTCGGTTTAACTAGGTTGAGGGTGGATGAAATGGTGAGCCTTTGATATCCCATAGGCCTAGTCACGGTTTATACTTAGATACTCATTCTATCTCGTCCCTAGCTTCCCACAAATCAATCGTTCATCTATGCACCATTGGAGGAAGGTTTCGAGTTGAGTTGGGATTCCCATTGGAATGACCTCTTTGGATTAGCCAACACTTGTTTTCCTTTCATTTTCACCAAAAACAAAATCACAAAAACTCAAACTCAAACTCAAATATTTTTACACTTTTCCTTTTTTCACAAAATCACCTTCATATAATTCCCTTCATTCCCTGAGGAGACGACCTTGGAATACTTTTCCAAGTAAAACACAACACTCAAAAGACTCTCTATGCTTGTGGAGCACTTTTGTACACACACACACACATTTATTTTGTTCATTCCATTCCATCCACTATTTCGTTGCCCCATCTCTTGCATCATTCCGAGGGAGAGTGACACTTCCTTATACACATAAGCCCCATACACATTTGAGGGTGATGCTAAGAGGTTAGGAACAACAACAAAAAATAACCAAGCACATAGTGAAAATGAGGATCCAAGCATAACTCGTGACAATGCCTATGGGATATCAAGGATTCACACTCTGATCCACCCTCAACCTAGTCAAATCGAACCACCGTAGACCGAGGGGAGGAGAGGAGATGAGTTGAGGTGATACACCCAAGGGGAGGAGGTCTCCCTTGGATTAGCTAATATAAAGATTTAGCTACTCATGATTAAATGAGAACCAACAATATAGTGATAAATCATTACAAGGAAAGGAAATGCTTGGTGAAGTAAATGCAAGAAACGTAAACTAAATGAGAATGCATTCAATACCCATTTACAGCTAAGAAATTTAAGAACATTGAAGCATTAATGGTGAAAGCTTTAACAGAAGATTGAACTTGAAAACAACTAGACATTAATGACATTCAAAGCATTAAAGGAAGCTTCAAAGGTTCTTACAACAAATTCAAAGACAATGTATGGAAGAAACTATAAAAAACTGAACTTCTCTCTCTAACTACACTATTCATCTTCTTTTCCCCACTGTTTCTCTCTCTCTCTATATTCTAATGTGTAATGTATGAAGTGCTGAACAATAGAGCCCTCTCTTGCTAAAAACATGCTTGGAGTGATGGCTTAGCCTGCAGATGTGATATCCATCCATAGAGCTGCATGAGGAATGGGCTGGACAGGGGGGGTGCAGACCTTGTTTGCACACCTAGCTTCTCTTCTCTTTTCTTTCCTCATTGATCACCATGGCTCCAAAAGTCTAAAGAGAGGTGTGAAAGGGGTGAACAATGTTGTGGGCATGTCAGAGGAGTGTGGGAGACCTGTTGGTGGGACCCTCAAGGCAACAGAGCATGGCTGCAGAATTTGGGCAGAATCAGTAAAGCATACCGGTACCCCCCGAACTCCAATAGCCTCAGCGTACTGGTACGCATACCATTACAGTTTGGCTGATTTTCTAATTTTTTTGATTTCTTCCTCTCCTGAGCTATCCTCAAGCCATCCGTTCATCTTCATCATCCTCAAACCATCTAGGAAGGCTTTAAGAAGCATCATTTGGTGTCTTTCATCTGCAAACACCACAATTCTTCATTAATAGCTCAAATAGCACAAGTCTACACATTTAATCCCCAAAAGCAAGTGAAAAAGAATGTATTAGCACATAAAATATGCAATGTTTTATGCTAATCAATCTACAAAAGTGATTTTATTTTGTTTGTTTTGATTACTATGGAATAATAATGTTTAGTTGGGGGTGTGATTAACCCTAAATAGTTTGTAAATGAATTAGGGTGTAGGATTAATTGTGTGTGCAAATTAGGTTAAAGTGATTAATTTATAAAATATTAGGGTTAATGCGTAGTTTGTACATTTTATAGGGTTTCAAGCATAAATACAGAAGTTTAAGAGGATTAAAATGTAGAGGCTAAACAAAGCAAGGGAGACAAGTGCAATTAAGGAATCAACAAGTCAAACAAGGAGGTTGCCAAGGAAAAAAAGCAGAGAATTGTCACCGTCTGGATGGTGGTGGTGGCGTCCGGATGGTGCTTAAACCACCTTAAGTCCTCCTCCTCTCCCATTGATCCAATTAAGAAACAACAAGTTGTGATTGGTCTGTTTGGGTGACTTACGCCTTGAAGCATCTCTCTAGTACCTATAAATACCTAAGTTCAGCCATTTTTTACAGAGATACACTAGAGATTCCAGAGTGAAGTCTAGTTAGAGATAGAGAGAGATCAGAAAGACTTTCAGTCATAAAATGAGTGAAGCCCTGCCCTAATCACTTCTAACTAAAATTTTCTCTACTTCTACATTTATGTTTATCCTTTCTACTTGGAAGGTTGAACCTCTCCCACTTTTGTACCCTAGTTGGTAATAAGAGTGGCAGTGTTTCAGCTATTCCTCAGGGAAGCACTTTGTTGTATTTTGTTTTTAGTTGTAATGGGATTGTCTCACTTCTTTTGCTTGTCTATAGCAATGTGGTGTGAGTAGTCTGTTTATGCTCTTCAATGAAGGGTGACTGCATGTTTAATATTGTTTAAGTTATAGAAATGCCGATGTTTTATTTATGCGTTAAAATTTTTCCCTCCCTTAATTGATGGATGGTTACTAATATAATATGCTCATGGTTATGAACACCTAGCAATGCTTAATGTTGTACACCATACTCTCTATAATTATTATGTACTTCATGCATGATTCAGTGATGCACATAATTGGAATTTATGTAATAGTCATGAGATTGATTATAGACAGATTAAATCTCACCATAGGCAATGCTTTTAATTCAATGCATAAAACGGAACCCAATCTTCATTGAATCATCAACCTACCAACTGAATAGCTATAGTAAACCTTCTAAATGGGTCACCTTCGGGTTTGCTATAGTTATTTGATTGTTTCATGGTATATAGACCTTCCGGCTAACCTAATCAATTGTAGTGATATGGTTTAGTTATACATCAAACCTACTGGTTAACCTTCCATTAAAATGGGAATTAATTGTTGCAAG
The DNA here is from genome assembly GCA_963454935.2 of Ilex paraguariensis. Classification (NCBI taxonomy): domain Eukaryota; kingdom Viridiplantae; phylum Streptophyta; class Magnoliopsida; order Aquifoliales; family Aquifoliaceae; genus Ilex; species Ilex paraguariensis. The sequence goes on from CAUOFW020003869.1 coordinate 464,161, forward strand.
GTGGCATTTTCATAAATAAACAATATGACGTATGTTGGATCCCCAAGCTAAAGGGTAACTTTCATCATTGTTATCCAACATTTTAGTTAAGTGTTTATTACATTAAACACACACATGACAATTTTATCGTTTCTTGTTTTGAGTACCACTAGTTAGCTCTCTGTGGGTTCGACTTCAGACTTAACTGAGAAATATTACAATTTGACCACTTGGGTGTATGACATAAATCAGGTCAGATCAGTTACACTTTTTTATTTGTTTATTTTTCACTTGTTATTTTATATGTGAACACCATGTAAGGGAGAGAACTAGATACGTCGTGCATTGATAAATCAATTAGTTCTCGAGCATATGAGGCAATTTAGTTCAAACATGTTACATATTTGCACTTGCATGATGTATATATAATTACGCCTCATGCCAACCTTGTCACAAAGATTTGACTTCATAATAAAGTCAAGGGCAGTCCCTTCAATGTGACCCTTCTGTCGAAGTTTGGAGCTATAGGCAAGTCTAGGAGTATGAAGAGGTCGGCTATGACAAGAGGGTCGACCCAGAGGGAAGAGAGGGGGAGGCCATCGAGAGCTGAGCCATCTATAGCTAGACCTTCTATGTTCGCGCCACCCACCTCGGACGGTCTCCCAGCGCCTTAGTGCATTGGAGGGACAGTTGGATGACTTCGGCGGGATTATGTAGCTACTGACACTAATGGTCTCGAAGATCTTTGAGAGGACTTTTATATGATAGCCAGTGCCACCACCCTCCACCTTCGGGCCATCACTTCTGCCCCCATGGGCTTGACTGTCTTCGAGGTGGAGGAGTCCGGTGATGAAGAGAGTGACGAGGAGGAGGAGTTTGATGATAAGGGGTCGGGTGATGATACAGAGGAGTAGAGAGACCACTTTTGTTTTTGTTTTGGTAGATTGCACATAAGTGGTTTAGTGGTAGTTAGCCTAGTAGAAGAGTCTCTAGGATCACAGGTCGTTCTTTTTTTGTTTCAAGATCTCTGTACTGAACCTTATGGAGTTATGAATGAAATAACCACATTTCATTTGTTTCAATTTTTCCAAGTTCATTTGCACAATTGCATTATGATTTGAGTATTTTGTTGTTTGGTGAATTGTTTAATGTGAATGGAATTGTTGTTCTTTTTATGTAGTGTAGTTTGAAAATAAAGTTTTCTAGGCACTAGAAAAACTCAAGTTGGGAGTGTGATGAGTAGAGAATATTGCATATCATGTATCTCATTTGCATCCATTTTTACTTGTTTTGTGGTGAAATTTTGGGAAAATGCTCTCAAACCCACAATTAATGGAGATTTGTGTGATTATAGGTTAAGAGTGGGTAAGGTCATGCATTAAGCCTCCCATCAAATGCTCAAAGGCTGTGGAGAAGAAAGAAATGCTTAACAGGTGGCTCGGAACCTCAAGGAACCAAGGAAATCAAGCAGCATGACAAAACCTGTCGGTAGAAGACAAACAAAACCTACCAATATAAGTTACTCAAAACCTACCGGCAAAAGATCCAAAAACCTACCGAAAGAAAATGCTACTAGAATTCTTCTACCTCAGCCATGCCAAAAACCTACCTGTAGAAAATCTTTCTTGACAAAACCTACTGGTAGGTTTTGCCTAGTTTTTCCAGATTGCTTGTCACACGACTCCACCTACTCTAAGGGCCCACCTCTTGTCATCCAAACCAAACCTTGAAATATTTGACACCCCATGATCCTATCCTAACTCAAAAATTCAGATTTCAAGTGAGAAAGAGAAGGGAAGTAATAGAGAGAAGAAGGGGTGGCTGGGAAAGCATGGGAGGAGCATGCTTGGCTTGTTTTTGCTTGTTCAAGTGTCAAACCTCTCCCCACTCATTGCACCTGAGTCCACAAAGGCTAAGGGAGGAGGATGGACGAAATTTACCAAGTCTTAAACCATATTCAATTTTTTTACATACTTTTTAGAGAGAGAAGCTCCAAGGTAGAAAATGAAGTTATAGAGAGAGAAAGTTGGATTTTCACATTTCCTTCACCATTTTCATTGTAGTAAGCTTTATATTACTTGTAATCTTTCTCTCTTTCACTTTAAACTCTTTTATTCAAGTTGTAATTAAGCTTAGTGAAGTATTTTAGCATGTCCATTTCTACATTTGGGTATTTTCCTCTTCAAGCTTTGTAATTTGGATTTGAATGACTTTACTCTTGTAGTTTAAACCTTTTATTGCTTCAATACGAGTTCATGCTTCATTTCATTATCATGTCTCTTTACCTTATGTTGGTTCTTGCTTTGACTGAGTAGTTAGACTTTTAGTTGGTTAATCTAAGGGGAATTTCCTCTTTGGTGTGTGAAATCGACCGTCTTTCATTCTTCCTCGTAGTGTAAAGTGTTTGGTTTGACTAGGTTAAGTGCGGACGTGGTTGTGGGCTCTTGATACACCATAGACTTATCACGGGTATGTGCTTGGTGGTTTCCATTGTAGTATCCTAATCTCCTCACATCACCCTCAAATGTGTCTATAGCTTTTGTGTGAACGGGAGTGTCACTCTCCCTCAGAATGATGTGGAAAATGAGGCAATAGAATAGTGGTAATGGAATGAACAAAATATGTGTATGAACAAAAGTGCTCCCCAAGTGCAGAGAGACTTTTGAATGTCGTGTTTTACTTGGAAAAGTATTTCAAGGTCGTCTCCTCAGGGAAGGAAGGTTCGAGTGTGTGAATGTGATTTTGTCAAAAAGAGAAAAATGTAAAATCTTGTAGTTGGTTTTGAGGTTTTGGCGTTTTGTGTTTGTGAATGAAAATAAAATGAAAACAAGTGTTGGCTAATCCCAAGAGGTCATTCCAATGAGAATCCTAACTCAACTCGAAACCTTCCTCCAATGGTGCATAGATGAACGATTGATTCATGGGAAGCTAGGAACGAGATAGTGAGGATCCAAGCATAAACCATGACCAGGCCTATGGAATATCAAAGACTCACAACCACATCCACTCTCAACCCAGTCAAACCGAACCATCGCACACCGAGAGGAGGAAAGAAAATGAGTTGAAATGGAATACTAAGAGAAGGTCTCCCATGGATTAGCCAACTTAAAATTTAGCTACTCATGATAAAAGGAAAGACATACATAATGTAAAGATACATAATGAAGACATGAAGCATGAAACTTAAACTAATGCAAGAAAACTTGAACTATGAAGAAAAATATTCAATACCCAATTTAAAAGTTTGAAATGAAGAAAACTTAAACAACAATGGTGAAATGTAAAATGTAGAACTAAACTTGAAATGCACATGAAGTAAATGACATTAAAGACATTAAATGAAGAATAAAAGATCCTTACAATAAACTACAACTGAAATGGAAAGGAAAATGCAAAAACATAACTACTATTCAGCATCATCTTCCTAGGAACTATCTAAGCTTAGGTAGCCACCACTTCAAAGCTTGTGAATGCTGAATATATGGAGTGTAGAGTCTTGCATTTTCGTCCATGGAGGGTCCCCTTAGGTGTGTGCAGGCCTCCCATCAATGGGAGGTGAGTTGATGGCCTTGGACAGGCTAGCCTGCAACCCACCATAGCAGCCTCCTTCTCTCCCATCCCCATTTATGCCAATGTCTCCAAAGTCCAAGTATGGGTGATAGGAGACATGTAGGTGTGTAAGGAATGTCAGGGGACAAGTGGGAGAACCAATGGTGGGAACCCCAAGCAAGTGGAGCTTGATTTGTAGGCGTCTGTGCACTTCTGGGCAGCTTCAGTAGAGCGTACCGGTACTCCGAACTCCAGTGGCTGAACCGTACCGGTACGCCATACCGATACGCTTCTACTCTAGACAATTTTTTGTAGAATTGTCATAAATTTTGATCCAACCATCTGATTGAGCTGACATTTTGAAATAATATAGAAGACATCCAGATCTACAACTTTCATGTTTTTTAAATTTTCAGATTCAAAGTAGATCATTGTCAAAATGGAGGAAAACCGAGGTACTTCAACCAAATGGTGTGGGTGCTGGTGTCTTTGTTACCAAACATCGATACCTCTTTGATTTCTTTCACTTTTAAGCCTTCAAATCCTCATGTAATGTGTCCATGCCTTCACCACACATCCACACTTACTTGCAAGGTCCTAAAATACATGATTTACACTATAATTACCTGGAACATAAAAAATTCAATATTATTCATAATTTTGGCTAACTCTAAGTACTTAAATATAAAATTTGATTTAAAATGCATGTAATGAGGCTGTTAAATATGCAATATTATGTGCTCATCAGTATTCTTGTGCCCAACACATCCACATTAGTCTCTCACTTCCTACGAATCAATCAAACACCGAGACACCAATTGATGACTGAATTGAGTCGATTGTGCATTCCCATTGGAATGACCTCTATGGATTAGCCAACCTTGCATTCTTGCATATTTTCTCAAAATAAAACTCGGCAAAACACAAATTACAAGATTTTCCAATTTTCATTTCTTTCACAAATCACCTTTCGAAAACATTTGACCTTTTCTTTCTTGAGGAGACGACCTTGGAATACCCATTCCATGTAAAACACGACATTGCAAGTCTCTCTACATTTGGGGAGCACTTTTGCACACACACACTTTTTTTGCTCACACACACGATTTTCTCCATTTCTTGCATTTGAACCTAAGGGAGAGTGACACTCACTTACTCGTATACGACATACACATACAATCCAGGCTCATGTTTGGAGATTAGGGAAAACCATTCAAGCAGAAATTAGGAAAAGGCAAGTTAAAGGCAAAAAAACCAGTTGAGTGATCAAAATCAATGAAGAAACAAAAAGATGTAGAAAAGTAAGTTCAAGAAGAAGAATAGACATAAGAAGAAGACAATGCACGACAATCAATAACATAAAAGTAAAGATGGAAAAAACAAATTAAAGGCAAGAAATGATTTTTTGTGGGAATAGTAACTACCCTATGACTACCCTCTTACCGATTGAGTGGCCATTTGAGAATCTGAGTTTTCTATTTGACCAAAATTAGCCTCATTCAGACTATAAATAGGTATAGTCTTTTTTTCAGTTAGGGTAAACCTCTACAAGCCTCTTGAAAGACCTTGAACAAGAAAAACTCACCTTCAACCTAGAGTACTTCCATAAAAATCGTAGATCCCTAAGATCCAAGGCTACTACTAGAAATTCTACCCAACCTCACAAATTGGAGTTGAAGATCTTGATAGTTTGACAAACTCATTGGTGTGTGCATATCGGGAATCATTGGCATGCCCATGATTTTTTGAGGTCTAAATGAAACGTGTGGCGGGGAGTTCAAGTGAAGCTATGGAAGATGTCAGAGAGGGACTTTCTACAGAGAGATCTACAAAGGAAAGGATCATCTTGTCATGCTATTGGTTGAGGTATAAGATTTGAGTACTTGTAGATAGACTTTATGAGTAGTGGATTAGGTTTTGGTGAACTTTGAGTGGTTCCCCACGGTTTTTCCTCATGAGGGTTTTTTGTGGAAACAAATTGCTTGTGTTCATCTTATTATTTACATATAGACTTGCATTTGTTACCACACACGTGCATTATGTGTTTGATGATTTAACAACTTGACATATGAATCAACCATTTTTGCAATTTGGTTTGGATTTTGGGATCTCCATGAGATTGATTGTTAAGTTAATTAATTCAAGATTAATTAACATAAATCATCATAGACTTAATGGTTTGTGATGATTAAAGAGGTTCTCATTGTCCACTGTTCAATTCAAGTGAGAAAAGGTAATTGTAGTCAAATTAGGTTTTAATTGGTAATTGTATCATGCGCTCCATGTGTATAATTGTGAGGGAAGATCTACAATGTTTCTCCCCCCCTTTCGAGACAATAAAGAAAGAATCTGAACAAAGTGAATTGCAAGAAGTTCAAGAGATTGAAGACGAAGAAATGTTACTCATTGAACCATCTTAGGTCAAAGATGAATGGAGTTCCCATGGTGAACAATGGTATGACAATGAACAAGTCCATGAGGAAGCAGAAGAATCATACTATCCTATCAAATCAATCTTAAATTTGATTGAAAATAAAATTCAAAATGAAGCACAACCATCGATTCCAAGAGAACAAGAAAATTTAAAAAAGCAGTGAACAGAAAGAAGGAAAACATCTTAACCAATAATTGAAGAATCCTGACAAGAATAAGGGGAAACATCATAGCTAATGGATGAAGTCATACAAATGATATTGGAATGAGATACAACGTCAGATTTAAATCAAATTCTAAAGAAGGAATCTGATAAACCAAAGGAATAGTAGATTTCAATGGAGGAGGAGATTGAATCATTGAAAGCCTACATTCTAAAAAAGTTATAAGAAAGAAGACAACAAGAAGACAATGAATAGCAAAGAGCTGTGAACAAGGAAGAAGACATTGAAAAACATAAGGCTAAAATACTTCAATTGAAATTGGAAAAGGAGGAAGCAATGAAGATGAATGAACATCTGAAGGAGGAATATGAAAAAGAAATGGAAGAATTGACCTTGATGAGGGTTGAAAATGAAACATTGAAAAATAATATTATGAAGATAAAAGAACATAGGGCAACAACTAAATGCACAACAAGAAGAAGAAGACAATGAATAGTATTGGTTTGTAAACAAAGAAGACAATGAACAATAGGAATCTAAAAAAAGCAATGAAAGAATTAATCTTGATTAGGGTTGAAAATGAAACCTTGAAAAATAAGATTGTGAAGAGAACAACAACAACAAAATCCAAAAAAAGAAGACAGTAAACAAGATAGGTCTGTAAGAAAGAAGAAGATAGTGAACAACACAAGGTTGTAATACTTCAATTGAAATTGAACAAGGAGGACTGAAGATGAATGAACAACTAAAGGAGGAATAAAAGAAAAGCAATGGAAGAATTGATCTTCATGAGGGTTGAAAATTAAATCTTGAAAAATCAAATGGTGAAGATAAAAGAAGATATGGAACAATAACAAGTGAATGCACAACAAGAATAGAGTGAACAACACAAGGTTATGAACAATGAAGAAGACAGTGAACAAGACAGGGCTGAAATAGTGAAATTGAAAATGGAAAAGGAAGAAGCATTAAAGATAAATGAACATCTCAAGGAGAATTCTAAGAAAGCAATGGAAGAATTGATCTTGATGAGGAGTGATAATGAAACAATGAAAATGGTATTCTGTTGATAAAAGAACACAAGGAACAACAAAACAATGACTCTGCAGATCTGGAAAACACATTGGTAATCCTGGAAATGCCACTTCTTGAACAAAAAATAAGCACATAAATTTGTTGGAAGACATGGTGAAAGATTGAATGGTGACAAAAAATATCATGAAGTAATTTTGGAGGAAATGTCAAACAATCTCAAAAGACTTTGACAAGAACAAATCTCTCCAAAATCGGGTGGATGAAATGGTTGCATAACTAGTGAGACAATAATTATCTAAAAAGAGGAAAAAGGATATTACAGGTACATGGGTACCTGGGCAAACATCTATGGTGAATAAAATAAATCAGAAATAGAGAAAGAGAAAAAGAGATCTAGATTTTCAATACTCTAACAAGAAACATCCAAGGCCAAAGGTTGTAAAAGATCCACCATTGCCAGAACAACAACAAAGAAAAGAAAAAATGGTGAAGGAAAGTAGAAAGGAAGATTCTGAAATCATTGATGCAGATGCAATTCTAGATAATAAGACGTATTTGGATAAGACAAAGAAAAAACCCTTGAAATCAGTTTGAAATTGTTTGTTTGCAGACTTCTGAAACGTCCTGATTTTGAAACCCTTGTGCTGATAAAGTCAAGAAAAGGAAAGTGAATTTCAAACGTTATGGTTCAATAATTCCTCTATAAATTTATAAGTGATATTCAATAATAGTTGCACAACAACTCATGCAGGGCACATCTGTAATGGCCCTAAAATCGACAAATACATTACAATGGAAAACATACTTTACTTGGCAAATGAGTTACACATCTCAAACAAACAATGTGAGTACATAGTGTTGATCCTATAATTGGTTAAGCAAGGTTTTGATAATAACAAACACTCTTGTATTACTAATCACTCCTTGTGAGTTTGGTTAAAAATGTTGCACAGGTTTGACACAAGATGTGATTTAATGACCAATGTGCTTCATCGAATATGAAAAACCAGAAGAGAAGATGTGCATGGTTTAAATGCTCAATTGGATGATTAAAGATGACAAGAAATAAAAATAATGAGCATCACTAATGTAGGTTGATTGAAGATGAGAAGATGAAACTAAATGAAAAAAATGGGCATCGTTAACATAGTCGATTGGAGATGAAGAATTAGATGGAATGAGCATTAGAAGCTTAAGCAACAATCTCGTCTATTTCATGGGTTATAAGAGGAGAACTTGAAGAGGTAAATGATAAATTTTATATAATCCTAATTCAAGTTAGGAATTTAATTGTGTTAGTTGATAAGCAAAGTTGATGGATTAAGACAACGGAGTGAAAAAAATAAGCCAAGAAAAAAGAATGTTCAAATTAGTCAATTTGACATAGTCAGTGAAACCCGGAAAAAATTTGAATTTTTTCCGATAAAGGGCAAAATGATAATTTGCCACTGTTATGTGAGATTAAAATCAATATTTTTCTAGAGTTCGGATGAAACAACGGATCTCAACGTTGGATTCGTATCGGGAAACCAAGCTGCCCTGACAATTTTTGCCGCATTCTGAGATAGTCGAATTTTTTACGTTTTTCGAGGCGACAGGCGTTTGGTGACCCTCAAAAACGAAATTTTTATAAAAATTTTGAAAGTTGAAAAATATTTTAAATAAATTTCATATAAAATATTTTGAGATTAAATCGGTACGAAATTTAATCATTTCGGGGCGAAAACGGACTCGGACAAAGGAGGACACTTGGCGCGACGAGGGCCAAGTCTTTAAAAAGTATAAAAGTGGGAAAATATCTGAAAAATCAGATGTTTTCTCCTCATTTGGCCGGCTGGATCAGACCCAAGAGCAAAGAGGAAAAAAATAAATTCTTCAACCTTTCTTCCGCCGATTCTCAGAGTTCTGTAGATCGAAATTCGTCGGGTCAAAAATTAAAGTCGATCTACGCGACGAGGGCTACGCGTGGGTACCAAAAACAAAGATTTTCACCGAAGATCCAAAAGGAGGATTTTGGAGAAATCTAAGCTTTGGACTTGAATCTTGTTCTTGAGGCTTCTTACGAATTCTTTACGCTTCAAGAGGTAGGGTTCCTCCTACTCGGACCTATTTCTAACCTAAGGTGTCCATAGGGTTCATGTGGGCTGTTTTGGGTATTTCTAACATTTTTTCATTATGGTTGGTCTTATGGAAAGGGGTAGGATCAATTCTAGTGTCAATTGGTAGTTAAAAAGTGCTAGTTTGTGATTTCTAGAATGTTTCGATAATTGGTTATGTAAAAATTATATATTCTGATTTTTATTTTGCTTGAAATGGTCCATATAAAATCTTGGCTTGATTTTGGTATATGGAAATATTTATGTAATCCCTTGAAAATTGGGATCATGTGGGCATGCTTTGTGTTTTATATTATGCCTTGTGAATGAAATGTAATATTAGCATGTATTATGTGTTATCATGTTGATGGAGTGTTGATATATGCTCTTGGATATATTGAACTTGAAATGGTTATGTGATTATATGCAAATGATATTAATTGTCATGGTATACAATGATATTTAAAAATTGTCATTTGGCATGCATTGCAATATGGACATGGAATTAACATCACATTCATGGGCTACATGCATGAGTGTGGGTGTAGGGTTGCATGGGGTGATCAACACCAACATTGGTTCTTGATGGTAGGCTCGGGAAAGTGGGATGGAATGTCCTACGGAGTCGCACGGTGACATGCATAAGAAAACTTGTGTCGGGTATAGCAAGTAGGGCTAGACACTCCCTCGGGTGAAAAACCCGACCACTTGGTTCATACACTTACCGGCGGTGAAATTCCAGAAAAGTGTAACGGCGTACGGAGCCGGAGGTGCGATTCCTGAATCCGATACCCCATAAAGGCACATGATTTTGATATATAAATTATTTATTTGATGGGAAACATCCAAGAATGAAATGGATTTATGACATATGGTTGATTTCAAAATAATCTTTGGATATGTTTCAACAAAGACGTTGTTTTACACATATGCGTTGCATTGTGTTGTGGGAGTCGATGAGGACTCGAGTTAAAGTTGCATGAGTGAGTTCCATCTCATTTAATTGCATGACATGGTGAATTCCAATATAGAGTTGCATATTCTTACTTGGAATGTTGATGTGAATATGAACTGTCAAAGGTGAACATTGCATGTGTACTTAGGTGGGGAGTAGCCCTTGTAGGATATACTCTACTGGGTGTTGGCTCACCCTATATGGGAAACATTTCAAGTACGGGTCATACGCCGAGGGACGGCACTCACTCAGGAATTTAAGGAGGAAGAAAAGCTGACTTGTGGCTTCCAATCCATTTATTTTGTTAAAATTAGACTTGTAATTAAATTTTGGCATATAATGTGTAAATGAATTGTAATAGAGTCTATATGGACCGTTTTAATATAGTCTTGCATATTTGTATGGGTATGGATAATTGGATCCGGTGTGGCCAATGTTTACTTATAAATGGACCCGGTGTGGTCATTGTTTAATATTGGACCTCAGATGGGTCTTATTATTATATAATGCACAGGTTGTATTTTGAGTAGAGTTTTCCTTACAAAGGAGACTCTGCCCAATTTTTTAATAAAGGATGGACCCGGGTAAATGGGGCACAACGTTGAGATATCAAGTTACTCGATATCCATGGGCATTCCGCAGGTTGATGGGTAATCAACGGACCCCCGAATTTTGGGACGTCACAGCTTGGTATCAAAACTTAGGTTATACGATTTACCTAGGCCTTGTTGGGCATTGGGACTAGACCNCTTGGTATCAGAGCCTAGGTTATACGATTTACCTAAGGCTTGTTGGGCATTGGGACTAGACCATTGCATGCATTGTGCATCTCATCTTATGTGCTTAAATTGTTACATGTTATGTGCAATGTTTTATGTGAAACATGATTACTTGCTATGGGATTATGTGAATGATATACATGGTAAAGTGTATATGGAAAAAGACACTAGGGTTAGAAAACATAACCTTGGGAGTCAGAAAAAAAATGAACGGGATAGTTCAAGTTTAAATGTTTTCTAGTGGATGGTGTAGACTCTACTAGGAAAACAAGGAGATAAAATCTCAATGTTTCAAGTTTGACCCCTATATTGGGATGTTATGTGAATATTATATTGTCATTTGACATGTGTGTAGATGGCAACAAGAGGAAGAGGACGCGGCCGAGGTCGAGGCGGTGNAACAACCAACCACCACCGGCCTTTGACCAACAAGCCTTCATGGAGGCTATTGGTGCAGCGGCGGCTACCATTGCACAAGCTAGTGCTACGGCCGCTACTATTGCACAGACGGGTACAAGTGGGGGTCAAGGAGGCTCCAGTCATCTCCAGAAGTTCAAGGCACATCAGCCGCCGATCTTAANCAAGGAGGCTCCAGTCATCTCCAGAAGTTCAAGGCACATCAACCGCCGATCTTTATGGGAGGGGCGGACCCGATGGTAGCTGATCATTGGTTCCGGCAGGTTGACAAGATCTTGAGGGCAATGGAGATCACCTCTGACGCCACCAGGATAACTCTAGCTACATTCCAGTTGGAGGGGGAATCCCAAGTATGGTGGGATTGGGTGAAAGACTCCAAGAACTTGGAGGCCATGACATGGGTAGAGTTCAAGGAACTCTTCATGAGGAAATACTTCCCGGCTGCTGCAAGGCATGCAAAGGCCCGGGAGTTCCTAGATCTGAGGCAAGGAA
>CAUOFW020003869.1:482939-544592 GCA_963454935.2 Ilex paraguariensis
CACAACGTTGAGATATCGAGTTACTCGGTATCCACGGGCATTCCGCGGGTTGATGGATAATCAACGGACCCCCGGATTTTGGGCCGTCACATAGTCTCGGTAATGTGGTAATAACATTTGACAAAGATGTCCAATTGATTGGATTGTGGTATTTCTAGAACTAAGATTTCAAGATCTAAAACTTTGTGTGAAACAATAATTTTCAGATTTAAACAACTTCTTGGTGAAAAATGGCATGGAAGTTGTGGGTAATGCATGGATGCTGATAATTAGCAAAAATCAAACATATGCTCGTTATTTTGGCCATAAATCTTTGCTCTAATGTCCAAATGACTTGATTCAATTTGGGTTACCAATTATACTTCAAGGGCTACAACTTTTTCTTAAATAGACTTCGTCAAATTCAAACATTTTGGGGGTCAAAATCACCTAGCAAGTAGAATGCAATGCAAAGATCTGGTCTATCAGATAAGAGATTCAACCAACTGGATGAGTACTTTGAATATGGGATCCTACCTACCGGATAGGCTACCGAAAGGATTTATGATTTTTCAAAAAGTTTTGGATGTCTTCCATATTTTCATTTGGCATGCTGGATGACCTTCCAGATGTGTCCGTTGGAGCCTTTAAAGGGGATTATAAGGCTTGATGATGCAAGACATTTTGGAGAGTTCTTGGGGACTTCTTGAGCATTCAAAGGATGATATACATGTTAAAGAAGTATCATTATTGTGAGATTTTAGCTACAAGGCCTATTGTGATTTTCTCTGTCTTTGAGCTTATTTGAGTAATTATATGCTTGTAAGGAGAGGAGAATATTATTGTATTGAGTGAGCTTGAAATTGTAAAGGCTTGTCTTCACCCCGCGAAGAAGATGAAGCTAGTAAGGGGTTTGATCTTCACCCATTTAAGGTGATTGAGATAGTGAAAGAGAAGCTCCGAGAAGGAGGAGGGGAAGGGAGGGTGTAGGCTATTGTGGTTAGGGCCGAACCTCTATAAATATTGTGTGTTCTCCTTCTCCCTTACTACTTAATTGTGTCATTTATATTACATTACTTATCACGTATATTGCCTATCACACACATAAATTTGTAGATTATAAAACTATTTACATTACATAATTCCTTATACTATTGTTCAAATTACATTATTAGTATAATTTAAAGAAAGTAAAAATTAGCCACTCAATCAAACAACCTAATTCACCCCCCTCTCTTAGGTTGCATTTGGGTCAACACATAGTTCATTGTGTTCATAAATAAACATAACAATGATGCAATTAGACTATGTACTAACATTTTTAATGTTCACTATTGATAATCAAAAGGTTATTGACTTCTAGGTTGAGATTTCATCAGAAAAATAAGAAAATCTTGACAAGAAAAAAAATAACTCAACAAAGGATGAATAACGACTAATCTTAATTTGCACTCCAAAAGATACATTGCTTCTCAATTTGTACCCTCAAATGTTAAAAACCTCGCACCATTAATGTTATGAATTGGTAGCAATGTGAACTTGACCAAGACTTCCATTCAGTTTTCAATTATAAATTGAAGCACGTAAGGTGCAAGTGCTTTGGAAATGAGTTATGGGCATCATTGCATATCTTCGTTTGTGATGAATNGAACTTGACCAAGACTTCCATTCAGTTTTCAATTATAAATTGAAGCACGTAAGGTGCAAGTGCTTTGGAAATGAGTTATGGGCATCATTGCATATCTTCGTTTGTGATGAATTTGGCATTGTTTTGTGTGAAGCCTCTAAAACCAGGGGTCCCGTTGACAACCTATAAACCAGTGAAATTCCCCGTGAGTGCCTCTTTAAATCCTTTAATCCTATCGAGGTTCAATGTACCCCCAATATACCTCATTTAAGGTCCATATGTATCATTGGAACTAAAGAATGTATAGCCCAAGACCTTGGAAGAAAATAATTTTTTTTTTTAAAATCTGCCAAAATGTATCGGTATGCGTGCTTCACTGGACCTCACTGTACCGGTACGCTAGGTCCATTTTTCCCTGTTTCACAGGNATTTGGCATTGTTTTGTGTGAAGCCTCTAAAACCAGGGGTCCCGTTGACAACCTATCAACCAGCGAAATTCCCCGTGAGTGCCTCTTTAAATCCTTTAATCCTATCGAGGTTCAATGTACCCCCAATAAACCTCACTTAAGGTCCATATGTATCATTGGAACTAAATAATGTATAGCCCAAGACCTTGGAAGAAAATAATTTTTTTTTTAAAATCTGCCAAAAATGTATCGGTATGCGTGCTTCACTGGACCTCACTGTACCGGTACGCTAGGTCCATTTTTCCCTGTTTCACAGGTTCTCGATTTGCAATCCAATTTAAACCTTTCCAATTTTCATCCAAAACATGCATGATGGAGTTTTTCACATAAATTCTCATTTTTACAAGTCATTACAATTAATTTACATGTATTTATAATGCCAAAACCAGGTTTTAACCAAAGTTTACAAAAAACTAAGGTTAAAGGCCACAAGTTGGCCCCTCTTCACCTTTGGGGCTCCTAATGAGGACCATCCGCCAGAGTGTATCCCGCACCTAAAATGTGATCCCGAATAGGGTGAGCCAACGCCTAGTTGAATATTTCCTNGTTTTTCACATAAATTCTCATTTTTACAAGTCATTACAATTAATTTACATGTATTTATAATGCCAAAACCAGGTTTTAACCAAAGTTTACAAAAAACTAAGGTTAAAGGCCACAAGTTGGCCCCTATTCACCTTTGGGGCTCCTAATGAGGACCATCCGCCAGAGTGTATCTCGCACCTAAAATGTGATCCCGAATAGGGTGAGCCAACGCCTAGTTGAATGTTTCCTATAGAGGCTGCTCCCTAACCTAAGTGCATATGAATGTTCATGCAACACTTTATCACCAACAACATCTCAACCACAATATATTATTCAATGCTGAAATCTTTACAAATCATGCCATGAAATGAAGTGAGACTCATTTATGCTCTTTAACCCGAGCCCTTTCTGGCTCCCACCATACAATGCAATGCCGATGCATGAAAATTTTGCCATTGATGAATTACATCCAATGATCATTTTGAAATAAAGTCATGTGGTTATAGACCATGTCATTGTTGGATGTTACACATCGAATGACTATTTTATAAAACAAGTACACTTTTCTAGAATTTCACTACAGGGAAGTGTACGAACCAGGTATTTTATAAAACAAAATCCTTGTGTCATTGTTGGGTAGCGAAGTTCTCGGAGTCACACCACCGGTTCCGCACACTGTGACACTTTTATGGAATTTCACCACAGGGGAGTGTTTAAACGAGGTAGCCGGGTCTTGCACCCGAGGGAGAGTCTAGCCCTACTTGCTATACCCAATGCAAGTTTTTCATGCAACCATGCGACTCAGTCGGATTTTCAATCCAACTTTTCCNTCGGAGTCACACCACCGGTTCCGCACACTGTGACACTTTTATGGAATTTCACCACATGGGAGTGTTTGAACGAGGTAGCCGGGTCTTGCACCCGAGGGAGAGTCTAGCCCTACTTGCTATATCCAATGCAAGTTTTTCATGCAACCATGCGACTCAGTCGGATTTTCAATCCAACTTTTTCGGGCCCACCCATCAACCACCAAGTATGGTGTTTGATTAAACCATGCATACATGCCCACATCCATGACAATGCCCATGAATGCAATGTTCCCGTGCAAATGCAATGTAATGCATCATTGCTATTCCAATGTCATGCCCATATGTAAAGAATGTCATATGAGCAAAATTTAACCATATTTACACATATTCCATGGCAATTTAAATCTCAAAACATAAAATTACCAATTTCATCACAATGTCGATATATCTATGAGCATACATCAACATTTTTATATTCAACAGTCATTCACAAGCATGTTATCACATAATATATGCCAATAACATATTTCATCTACCAAGGCATAAATTTAAACACTTAACATGCCCACATAACACCCATTTCCATTGATCACATTGAGTCAAATTCACAACTCAATTCAAGGTAAAATTCATTCTATCCAATTTCCATACCCATTTCATCCATTTCCACAACATAGGTAATAATATGATCTTTCTATCCACATACCCATTACATATTACACCCTAAGTTGTCAAATAAACCTAAGTAGGAAGAAACCCTACCTCTTGAAGCGTAACCCACTTGGTAGAAGCCTTTAAGACCCCAATTTTTGTCCCAAGCCCTTGATTCCACCAAGCTTGGTTTTGAAAATTTGGTGAAATCCCTCGTTTTTGGTGTGGTCATGTAGCCCTCGACGAGGAGACCGACTTTTGTTCTTGCCCCAAGTGGATTTGAGCATCGTAGCTTTGTAGATCATAGAGAGAAGGTGGAGAAACTCTCTCTTTTCCCTCTCCTTCTCTCAACGTTGAAGACCGGATGAAGAATGGGGGAAAAATTTGATTTTTTCCCCTATTCATAGTCTTAGAATACTTGGCCCACAATTGGCCAAACAACCCTTTTTTTTTTTCGGATCCGTTTTAGCCCCGAAACAATTAAATTTCGTCCTAGTTCAAGTTCAAAATATTTTTATTTTAATTCGCCTTTAATTATTTCCCAACCTTCACAATTTTATTTAAAAATTTCATCCTCGGGTCACCCGAGACCCGATCACCTCGTAAAACGTAAAAAATTCAACTATCTCAAAATTCGATGAAATTTGACGGGGTAACTAGATTTTGCAAGACGAATCTAACAGTGAGACCCGTTTCATCATCCGAGTTCTAAAAAATTTCAGGTTTACAACCCGTACTATAGTGACAAATTACTATTTTACCCTTTTTCATAAAAAATTTAAATTTACCTGAGTTTCACATTTTGTGTATCAAAAATAGGGCTTCATTAATAAAATAGAGGCTAACCCTATCATGTGCAACTCACCCATGCCCAAGCACTTGTAACTAATGTGCTTCAATTTATGGTAGAAAACTGAATGAAAGTTTAGGCCAGCTCCACATTACTACTAATTCAGAACATTGAGTGTGCAAATTGATATTTTTAATGCTTGAGTGTGAAAATTGAGAATCAAAGCATTTTTCAGATGCTAAGTGAGATTATAGACAATAACATCTTTTAGCTCTTCAATCACTGACATTAACATTGACTTGTTGAAGGCTAAATGAATGAACCAAATACATCATCATTGTCAATAAAGAAATTAGGATGCCTTGGAAGAGCATATGACTAAAATGACAAAAAAAAAAAATCAAACTCTCAAATTTGAAACAAACGCCTCGAACTAATCACACAAAAGAGTATTGCCATATATCCTTACAACTGTCGTACAATTATTGTATTTTCACCACAACGTAACAACATCATATGTTGACTTCTAAAAAATAAAATAATTTCATTTAACATACAATATAATCAATATGAATGATAGTGAAATACAAACAAAATCTCAAATAAAACACAAAACAATATAACATGATGAAAACTAAATATAACATCAAAATGAATTGTACAAAAAACAATGGAATGATAGTGAACTGAAACATTAAATAAAGTAAGTCAAAAATAATAATAAAATAAATAAACAAACAAATCAAACATTGAAATCATATAATATCAAAAATGATGTACAAGCAATAATGAAGGAATGATAGTGAACCAAAACAATAAACAATGTAAGTAAAAAAAACAATACAAATGAAAATAAACAAATCAAACATGGAAATTATCACTGTGAACAACAAACAATAATGATATACACAGTGTTTACCCAACCTGAGTGCTTAAGAAAAAAATTCCCAAACCCAAGCAATTTTGAAAGTTTTCCCAAACTCAGTTAGTTTTTTTTTAAAATGTCAGTCCAACTGACGTATTTGTCTTAAAAATGTCAGTCCAAATGACACATTAAATGTAAGCCCATGTAATGTCTTTATAAAAAATAAAAAATAAAATAAAAAAGCCAGTTGGAATGACGTCTTGAAGTTAAAAACGTCAATCCAACTGATGCTTTCAAAGAAAATACAACTAATGAAAATGTCATTTGGACTAGTGTTTTTCTTTTCTTTTTTCTTGGTCATATTATTTTCAGCATTTTAGTCATTTTCAACATACTTTTACTATCAACTTCTTTTGTATCCTCATTTTTCTAAATGACAAGTGCAATTGATGATCTAAGATTTTTTTTTTTTTTTTGCGATTGTGCAAATGTAGTAAGCGTTTAATTTTTTTATATTCACCATTGGCTTTAATAAAATTTTAGTAAAGTAATAGTTATTTTATTATTTGAAATAAAAATACAAAGTAAGGATCATGTTCATATGACATAAAATGAACAACAACATATACATTTTCTAATGAGGACTATGTTCTTAACAACATAGTAATATACCACATTTGCACAGACTAGCAAGGAAAATATTTTCAAAATCATCATCGCTTGAATCATTAAAGTTAGAAAGTTTATGGTTAGAATCCTAGAATGGATCCGCCATAATTTCATTAATAGCCTCATCAGGATCTGAATGCTCTATTTTTGGGTACTTGATTGAATAGAATCGATCCAAACATCGTTGCATCTGATCATGTTTTAGTCTTGATATGATATCATCATAGTTTCTTGAATTCCATTCCTTGTACATATCAATTGAACGTGCTTTTGACACCCATAATCCATGCCAACAACAATATACTTCAAGTTCACCGCATTTGAAATAAGATTTCTTCCACCTTGGTCCTGGCAGTTCGTAATTGAACTATTGAGGCTGAATATCAGTTGTCAGCCAAAACATCAAATAGCCAACTTGTGTCAAAGGGTTATGAATGTTGATTGGCTCATTACAAAAGTCACACAATCGTCCATACCATGTTACACCACTGGAACCTGTGTTGTTTCCATGAAATGGTAGAATGATTGAAGATGAATTATGAGGCTGGTATGCACCTTGACGTTGGCGTTGTTGAGTGAGGATGAACCACCATTTTTTCGTATAGAAGTGCTACCTAATAACCTTCTAGGAATTTTAGTGTAGGGTTTACATTGTGAATAATGCTTATATATATACAAAAAAGTAATGATTGTACATATGACTAATAAATTGAGATTTTTATATATCACTGAAAGCACTAAGATGGGCAGTCGCTTATTACACGGACAACACATTGATGACTAAGCATTGACACTAACAACACATTTACGACTAAACATTGGCATTCTAACAATAATAACAATGAAAACACTAAAATGACTAAACACTACAAAGTCTAACAATAAACTATCACTTCATTGTTTGACTCGTTCATATTTATTTAGTCATTGTTCATTGGATTTACGATTATTTATCTAACATATACTCATTTGATAGATATTGTTCAGTAGTCAAAATATTATTTATTTCAATAAGTGTTATCCTTCATCCATATGCAGTTGATGCCATGGCGATAGGCATCTTTAGCATATAGTATCAACTCCTACGAAGTAGCATCCCATTGTTCTTAGATCGAACTCACTAACTCCTAATTTGTAGTCTTCTCTGTTCCTTCTTTGCATTGTTAGTAAACGTCGGTATGGCATGCATGATTGAAGTTACTAGATCCATGCGTAATGCATTTGATTCATTGACATGAAATGTCCACTCTTAGTTTAATCTAACACAATACTCTTTTGTATCAATATATCACTCATTTTTATAGTCATCGTCTCATTCTTTTAATGACTATGTTATCTTTCGTCAACAATTATTTGCAACTACTGATGCACCAGATGAAGATATAATATAAATTGTTACAATGATGTGTAGCATTTACGAAATTTGTGGAAATATGTAGCATAAGGATACAATTTAAAGATCATTAGGTCATATTACTAGACATCTTTTTGACAATGAATGTGACAACTTGCCTTAACCACTTATATGAACATGACCACATAATGCTCAATTTACTAGCAGCTTTAAGTGCAAATACAAACAATTAGTGTTTGGATAGCACACCCACGTCTTCCAAACACTGAATATGACTACACAACTTAATTGGTACTACTTATTAAACGTATCCACCGATGCATCAGAGACGTGACCACACAAGGGTTAGTGTACTAGAAGCTTTAAGTACAACTATAGACA
Organism: Ilex paraguariensis; assembly: GCA_963454935.2. Taxonomy (NCBI): domain Eukaryota; kingdom Viridiplantae; phylum Streptophyta; class Magnoliopsida; order Aquifoliales; family Aquifoliaceae; genus Ilex; species Ilex paraguariensis. The sequence goes on from CAUOFW020003869.1 coordinate 491,057, forward strand.
ATGAGTGTTAGGTTAGCACTGCCAACATCTTCCTGATATTTGGATGTGACAACACAACCTAATTGGTACTAATTATTAAAATTATTCACTGACGCGTCTGTTTTAGATCATTGTACATGGATATGAACACACAATGATTAGTGTATCAGACACATTAAATACAACTATACATGACCACACAATGGTCAATGTACCACATGATTAAAGTACAACTACAGACAATAAGTGTTGAGTCAAAACTACCAACATGAGACTAAATGCGACCACACAACCAATTGTTAGTATTTATTCAATATACCTACTCACATAGTGGTCATCACCTTTTAAAATGCATTACAGTCCTTGTACATTGTTTGAAATATTTGGTTGCCATTGGGTGCCAGATGATGAGTTATACCCCCTAAACCCTCGTTTACGTTATTTTGAGATAGCCATAAATACAATGGTAAACAAGTGGGAATACCGTTTAAACAAAAAGGAGGTTTTGAGTGAAGATTTACGGAGTTGCAATATATGTAAGCGTCGGTAAATTTTTATTTACATGCCAATTGATGCTCCTTAACAATTTGAAAGAGCATTATTACGTTTTCATCTAGAAAATAATCGCATGGTCATACGCTTGAATAGGTTCAACATGCAACATTCAATGATGATGATGGTGGATTTTGATGCAATCATTAGAGCTATTTTCTTAGAGAATTTTAGTGCAAGCCATGTGGAATATTGAGTGTGTATTATTCATTCATGGTCTGTACAAAAGTACTCAATTTTTTTTTTGTTGATTTATTTGTCTTTTTTTTTACTNTGATGGTGGATTTTGATGCAATCATTAGAGCTATTTTCTTAGAGAATTTTAGTGCAGGCCATGTGGAATATTGAGTGTGTATTATTCATTCATGGTCTGTACAAAAGTACTCAATTTTTTTTTTGTTGATTTCTTTGTCTTTTTTTTTACTTNTTTCTTAGAGAATTTTAGTGCAAGCCATGTGGAATATTGAGTGTGTATTATTCATTCATGGTCTGTACAAAAGTACTCAATTTTTTTTTTGTTGATTTATTTGTCTTTTTTTTTACTTTATTTGTTTAGCTAACTTTTTATTTGTTGTGATGTTACTCTAAGTCCTATTTATTGGTGTTTTATCATATCTAACTATGAGTTATATACCTTGTTTGCCCTTTTCTTATTTATGTGCATGATTTAGCTAGTTGGTCTTTGTTTCTACCTTCACTGTGATGATTGTTATATATCATTGGGTTGGCATTTATGGCAAATAAAGAAAGAATATGTTGGGTAACTTGATTCTGTATCGTNATCTAACTATGAGTTATATACCTTGTTTGCCCTTTTCTTATTTATGTGCATGATTTTGCTAGTTGGTCTTTGTTTCTACCTTCACTGTGATGATTGTTATATATCATTGGGTTGGCATTTATAGCAAATAAAGAAAGAATATGTTGGGTAACTTGATTCTGTATCGTGCTTTTCATATGTTGTCATTGGGTTGACATTTGTGATAAAAAGGAGGAGAATATTTTAGGTACTCATGAGAGGAATCAGATAACCCTAAATAGTGTGTAAATGAATTAGGGTGTAGGGTTAATTATGTGTGTAAATTAGGTTAAAGTTATTAATTTATAAAATATTTGGGTTAATGTGTAATTTGTATATTTTGTAGGGTTTCAAGCATAAATACTAAAGTTTGAGAGGATCAAAGAGCAGAGGCTGAATTGAGCAAGGGAGGCAAGTGCAATTAAGAAGTCAAAGAGTCAAACAAGGGTGGTTGCCAAGCATGAAATCCAGGGAATCCCCACCATCCAAATGATGGTGATGGCATCTAGACGATGCTTATAGCGCCTCCTTTCTCTCTCTTCTCCCATTGGTCCATTTGAGCAACAAAAGCCTCATATTGATCAACTTGAGTGTCTATCGCCTTACCCCTTCCTTCTAGTGCCTATAAATACCTCGTTTCAGCCATTTTTCAAGGGAGTTCATGAGAGTTCAGTCCAGTTCAAGAGAAGAGAGAAAGGAGGGAAGAAAATAGAGAAAGAAAGGCTTCAGGAAGTGTTTCAGTCAGAAAACGAGCAAAGCCTTCCCCTAATCACTTTTCAGCCATAATTTTCTCTATTTCTACGTGTCTATTTATCCTTTCTACTTGGAGGGTTGAACCTCTCCCATTTTTGTGCCCTAGCTAGTAATAAGAGTGGTAGTGTTTCTGCTATTCTTCGAGAAAGGACTTTGTCGTATTTTGTTTTCGGTGGTAATGAGATTACCTCATTCTTCTTGCTCGTCTATAGCAATGAGACGTGAGTAGTCTATTTATACTCTTCGGTGAAGGGTGAATACATGTGTAATATTGTTTAAGTTATGAAAATGCTAATATCTTATTTGTGCATTAATGTTTATACCTCCCTTAGTTAATGGATGGTAATTATTTTAATATACTCATGGTTATGAACACTGAGCAAAGCTTAACGTTGTATATCATTCTATGTATAAGTTTTACATACTTCATGCATGATACAGTGCTGCACATAGTTGGGCTTTATGTAACAATCAAGATATTGGTTATAGAAGGGTTAAATCTTGTCATAGCTAATGTTTTTGATTCAGTGCATAAACCGGAACTCCGTCTTCATTGAATCATCAACTTGCCGATTAAATAGCTAGAGTAAACCTTTTGAATGGTTCACCTTCATGTTTACTAGGGTTATTTGGTTGTTGCATGGTATATAGACCTTTCAAGTAGCCTAATCAGTTGTTGTGATATGGTTTAGTTATACATCAAACCTATCGATTAACTTTCCAATAAAATGGGAGTTAATTGTTGTAAGATACATTTTCATAAACAAATAATATAATGCATGTTGGATCCCCAGACTAAAGAGTACCTTTTATCATTGTTATCCAAAATTTTACTTAAGTGTTATTTGATAATTCTAAGCTCACACCCAAGCTATTTCATTGCACATTACACACGACAATTTTACTATTTTATATTTTGAGTACCAATAGTTTGCTCCCTATGGGTTCGACCTCGAACTTAAACTAAAAAATATTATAATGTGACCACTTATACTTGAGTGTATGATTTAATTCAGGTTAGATCAAGCTTTTTGGTGCCGTTGCCAGGAAGTTACAGTAACTTTAAAATGAACAGGGAAGTTGCCTTGTTTGTATTATATATATGCACTGTGTGCTTTATTTTAATTGTTTATGTCTGTTAGGTCATCAGTAGGGTCTATAAATCAGTCTAGTCCTTCATCTTTGTCATCTTCATCATCACAAGCATCATCAAACTCTTTTTAGTTAACCATGACTAATAATAATTAAAGGAAATAAGAGGTAGTTCAAAATGTCAGACCTTTAAGAGAATATTTGCATCCCACAATCACTAGTGTCCCTTCATGATTTTCCCAATAATGCTCAAAATTTTAACATTAAAGTAGGGACAATACAACTTCTACCGTAGTTTCATGGTCTTGAGTCTAAAAATCCCTATTTGCATATGAAAGAATTCGAGGAACTATGTGGTGCATTGCAAGATGATTTTGAAGTAGCCCGGTTGAAACTTTTTTTTTCTCTTAAAGTGATAAAGCTAAAGAGTGACTAAATTCTTTGAAAGCTCAGTCCATTCCAAGCTGGCAAGTTTTACAAATTGAATTTTTCAAAAAAAAAAAAAATTCTTGTGCACCACACTAATGCATTGAGGCGTCAAAATCATGAATTTTTCTATAAAATAAGGAAATTTTTTTTATCAATGTTGGGAGAGATTTAAGGATCTTCTTCAAGCTTGCAAATGTCATGCATTTGAAAGTTGGACATTAGTTAGTTTTTTTTATGATGCCCTCCCGTCCACAATGCGTCAGTTTGTTGAAATGATGGATCAGGGAGAATTCATCGATAAGAGTCCCGATGAGGCATTTGAATTTTTCGATACCATTTCTGAGAGTTACCAAATGTGGGACTCAACCTCACCAAATATTGTTGAAACAAAGTCATCTTCATCCCAATGAGGAAAATATGTGTTAAAAGATGATGACAACCTAAGGGCCAAAATAGCTACTTTGTCTCGAAAGCTTGAAGCTCTAGAGATGAAAATTTTCAAGGAAGTTTCTATTGTGTCACCCATTGATCAATTGGGTGAAATTTGTGCATTGTTAGGACATTCCACTGGGGAATGTCCCACCATTCCAGTATTCAAAGAAGTCTTGATGAAACAAACCAATTTCATTTAAAATTTTAACAAGCCTTATTCCAATCCCTATTCTGAAACCTACAACCTAGGGTGGTGGAATCACTCGATTTTTAATTGGAAAAACACAGTCTATGATTCATTGATTAACCCTAATTAATGCATAATTTAATTAAGTTAATAGGAAAATTGTGCTAGTTAAACAAAGTTAAACTAGATAAAATAAGTCAAATTAGTGTTAGTGTGTGAATTAGGGATAATGCATTAATTGTTGTTCTTTTCAGGGTTTTGTGCGTCAAAGCTACACACTACTTGGAGCCAATTAGGTCAAAGCTACAAACTACTATGTGTCAATTGTCCAAACTACAAACTATAGGGTGTAAATTATCAAAGTTCAAAATAAAGGGGGATCAAAGTATAATTCAAAGCTGTCAAACAAGACTTTCATCCTTTTTTGTTGCCTATAAATACCACCCCTTAGGACTTGTAAAACATTCATTTTTTGGTAGTGAAAAATCCTCCAAAAGTATTATTGCTTTTTTTAAGTATTTCTTTCTTTTATTGTATTATTGCTTTCTTTTACTTCCATTGTTTGAGCTTCCTTCTTCCCTTAGAGGAGTGAAATTCTTTCACTTTTCTAGAGCTTTACCAAAGCCGTGAATGGTGGAACGTGATTCACTCATTATTTGTCGAAGATCGGCTCCTTGTGTAAAGTTTTTTACCTTGTAACTCTTCTACTTCGAGAGATGAGCATCACTCACTTTTCTAGCTTTACCAAAGTCATGAAAAATGAGTAGTTTCTCATTCATTCTTTAGAAAGAGCTGATAAATATGTATAAATCATCCGGAAGTTATATTTTTGCATTTCATTTTCTTTCAATTTCTTAGTTTTAAAATGGGTATTAACTGTATTCTCTCTTAGTTTATGTTTCTTTGCATTAACTTAGCTCCAGTCTTTATTTCTTCATAATGTCTTATTACATTGTTATCTTTACCTTAAGCATGAATGACTAAGCCTTTAAGTTGGCAAATCCATGGGAGACCTCCTCTTGGGTATGCCATTTCAACACATTTTCCTTCTTCTTCTCAGAGTACGATGGTTCGGTTTGACTGGGTGGAGGGTGGATGAGATTGTGAGTCTTTGATATCCCGTAGACTTGTCACTGGTTATGCTTGGATCCTCACTTCCATTTCGTCCCTAGCTTCCCACGAATGAATCGTACATCTATGCTCTATTAGAGGAAGGATTCGAGTTGACTTGCTATTCCCATTGGAGTGAACCCTTTGGATTACCCAACATTTTTCCCATTTCAATTTCGTTAAGACAAAATCACAAACTAAACTTCAACAAAAAAAGATTTTACACTTTGTTTTAATCAAAATCACTTTCAAAATGATTCACCTCTTTCCCTGAGGAGACGACCTTGGAATATGATTCCAAGTAAAACACGACAAGCAAAAGTCTCTTTGCGCTTGGGGAGCATTTTTGTTCACACACACACACATTTGACATTTCATTTATCCACCATTCTGTTGCCCTTTCTTTTGACATAATTCCAAGGGAGAGTGAGACTTCCCTCCACACATAGACTATACATATTGAGGGATGATGTTCGGAAGTTAGAATATACTACAACGGAAATGACCAAACATTTTTTGCGCCGTTGCCAAGAAGGCAAAGTGTCAAATCGAGAAGGTGATTTTCAGACAACGGAGGTAAGTCCCATGATCTTCATCATGGGCTAAGGTACGTTGTTCCATGTACATATTCTTGTTGTGTATAATTTCATTTGTAGATAGTTTGTTGCATGTGGGGACGAGACGAACAAAACCGATTAGTAAGACAACCGTTAGGCCCTAACATGAATATTGACCAAGACCCACCCGAGGATGCGGGTGATAATTTTGATAATGTTGGTGCGAATCCAAACATTCAAAGGGATGGGGGAGTGCCCGAACCAAGAATACCTAATCCATGAATGCAATTTCCCCCTCCCGTGAATGAAGGGAATAACATCCAAATGGATCCTCTGGTGAGGTCTATGAGGGATTTTCTTCAACCAACCCATAGCACCACACCCTCATGCATCCTCTTACCGGTCCAAGCTCAGCTCTTCCAAGTTAAGTTGAGGATGTTGCAACTACTTCCTACATTCCATGGAATTGAAAAGGAAAAACCCTACTTGCACATAAAGGAGTTTGAGGATATAGTTGCAACCTTCAATGTTAACTATGCTATGGAGGACATAGCTTGATTGAAATTGTTTCCTTTCTCCGTCAGAGATAAAGCCAAATCATGGTTGAATGCCTTGCGACCTCGATCCATTACCTCTTGGGCTCAAATGCCTTCTGAATTTTTGAACAAATTTTTTCCAGTTCATAGCACCACTGCTTTAAAAAAGGAAATTAAAAAATTTTCTGAGAAACCCATTGAGTAATTCTATCAATGCTAGGATCATTACAAGGAGTTGCTACAATCCATACCACATCATGGATTTGAATCATGGCAACTGGTAAGTTTCTTCTATGATGGAATCACACCAACACATAGACAATTCGTTGACATGATGTGTAATGGCGAGTTCTTGAATAAAGACCCCGATGAGGCCCTTGACTACTTTTGTACATTGGCCTAAAATGCACAATCTTATGATATTAGGGTTNCATCATGGATTTGAATCATGGCAACTGGTAAGTTTCTTCTATGATGGAATCACACCAACACATAGACAATTCGTTGACATGATGTGTAATGGCGAGTTCTTGAATAAAGACCCCGATGAGGCCTTGACTACTTTAGTACATTGGCCTAAAATGCACAATCTTATGATATTAGGGTTCCCAACGATGTACCTAGGATGTCCTCGGGTAGTAGTCAACCACAAGGGGGAGGGATATATGACTTGAAAGACCGGGAAGACTTGCTTTGAAAAATTGCTAAATTGTCAAGAAAAGTTGAGAGTTTTGAAGTCAATAGGAGACACAAGGTGTCTAATGTGTCACGGATCGAAGGGNCCACAAGGGGGAGGGATATATGACTTGAAAGACCGGGAAGACTTGCTTTGAAAAATTGCTAAATTGTCAAGAAAAGTTGAGAGTTTTGAAGTCAATAGGAGACACAAGGTGTCTAACGTGTCACGGATCGAAGGGGCTTGCTCAATTTGTGAGAGTGTGGAGCATTCCATATCGGAGTGCCCCAACATTCCGACACTTAAGGAAGTGTATCACGAGCAAGTCAATGCCTTTAACCAAACAAGGACATCATTCTCTCCACATTCGAATACTTACAATCCGGGTTGGAGCAATCACCCTAATTTTAGTTGGAGAAATGAGAACCCCACTCCTCATGGTTCAAATGCATATTCATCTCCCATGCCTCCCAAGCAAAAGCAATACCAAGGCCAAGGGCAAGCACCTAGTTCCCAATACCCCCGGACCAATCCACAAGGGTATTCGTCAAACTCACCACCATAGAATTTTTCACCAAGTCCACCTCCACAAAGCTTTTCTCAAGGACCATCCAATCCTTAGCAAAACTTACTACATTGAGAAATGATCATCCCTCATATATAGATCTTGAAAATAGAGTTAATTAGTGTTCAAGGAAATTCAAATTCATGAAAACCGCTCGAGCTGTTGGCTATCGGTCATTTGGGTAGTGGTCACTAGACTGAAAAATGATCAAATCCAGTCGTTAGCTTCAGAAACAGCCTAAGTCGTCTTAAGACTACTCAAGCAGTCTGGCAAACTACTCGAGCAGCTTAGCCAAAGGTCCTCACTATTTTATTTTGTCCGTTTTTTAACTTTCTGACTAAGTTTTCAGAGACCGCTTGAGTCGTAGGCCAACAAGCATCTAACAACAGTCTTTAGTAATTTTTAAGCTTAAAACAAATCAAAAGTTTTTCTATTGAAAACCAATGAACATTGCACAACAAGGATCCATTCCATGACTAATTTAATATTTTCAAAACCTCGTTTTAGTTTTAAACTTATTTTTTTCAATAAAATAAACCAAGAGTCATGTGCAAAAACATGTCATTATTGTTTANTTCCATGACTAATTTAATATTTTCAAAACCTCGTTTTAGTTTTAAACTTATTTTTTTCAATAAAATAAACCAAGAGTCATGTGCAAAAACATGTCATTATTGTTTAGCATATTTTTCAAATTGCGAGTTTGCCAAAATCCTATTTGACTTAAGATCCAATAACGTACGACCTTACCTATTCAAATCAGCACGAGGTTCTTAAAACATGATTATTCAGGCGATTGTAGCAAGGCATAAAGTTATCTATGAGNATTGTTTAGCATATTTTTCAAATTGCGAGTTTGCCAAAATCCTATTTGACTTAAGATCCAATCACGTACGACCTTACCTATTCAAATCAGCACGAGGTTCTTAAAACATGATTATTCAGGCGATTGTAGCAAGGCATTAAGTTACCTATGGGCTTTTTTCTATGTCTTGGGGATCAAGGACTTAAATAATTTTCAATTGGTGACGAAATGGATTAAAATGTAGAAAGATAACTGGAATGTAAAGTAGCAGAAAAACTAAACTTGGTAGATGAAAATACTACTATACTTAATAGTAAACGAAAATAAATCAACAGAGAGNAGGCGATTGTAGCAAGGCATTAAGTTACCTATGGGCTTTTTTCTATGTCTTGGGGATCAAGGACTTAAATAATTTTCAATTGGTGACGAAATGGATTAAAATGTAGAAAGATAACTGGAATGTAAAGTAGCAGAAAAACTAAACTTGATAGATGAAAATACTACTATACTTAATAGTAAACGAAAATAAATCAATAGAGTGATGGATTACAGGTTAAAGTAAATTTGCTAGAAAATAAACTAAGTAAAAGAGAGGCTGGCTCTGTGTAATGTTATTATGTTGATCAATAGATCACCTTTCGGTAGTCTTGCCTTCTTTATTTATAGGAGATGGGCCCTAACCGTCAAAGCCCTCTTTTTCGGCCATGATTGTAATCATTGTCTCTTCCCTCAAGATATGTAGACATACACCAAACCATCCATAGCTGGTGGCTCATGATATCACGTTTCCTCATTTTTTGTGGTTCTTAGAGTCCACTTCCTTCACCACCCTAATAGGGTTGGACTCTTACTAACTCTTTGTTGATCGTCAGATCACCTCCACATGTTACCCTAAGATTTTACTATTTTGGGTGTAAAAATTGCCCCCCCCCCCAAAAAAAAAATGATGCGACTAAACACTTCATATTCGGAGTGTCATTTTTGTTCTTTGAATTTAAGTTGTTGTCGCTCTGCTCGCCCTACTTGGTTGTNAAAAAAAAAATGATGCGACTAAACACTTCATATTCGGAGTGTCATTTTTGTTCTTTGAATTTAAGTTGTTGTCGCTCTGCTCGCCCTACTTGGTTGTCGCCATGCTATTAGTTGTGAAGTTCGGAATGTATAGCCCAGCCTCCATGTGAAGGTTCTCAGTCTTCTACTCGTCCTTTCAAATCTGCAAAAAATGTCTGGCACGTTATCCATCCAAATCCTTTCATCATTGCAATGATTCATTCTTTGTGCCTATATAATTTATTCCCATACTTGCATTTTTTTCATTATTCTGACCTTCTCTTCTTCTTTTTCTTTAATGTCTACCCCATGTGTTGTTTCTCTAGAGACAACTCTTTCATAGGTCCCTACTAATCATGTTAACCTCCATACATTTGCCCCACATTTTGAATCTTCTCTTGCAAATATGGGCCTGGGACTTGCTTTTACAAAACTTTCTTCATATGAAGTTCGCCATATCTACCCCAACCCCTATATGTCTCTTGTCTCTTTTATTCAATTTTAGATTTCCTCTTTGATGGGTGAACTGACTCACTGGCAATCCNAGAGGTACAAATAGAAAGATAGATTGTAGAGAGAGAGAAAGAGAAAAGAGACGGATGCAATGCGTTGCTTGGGGTTGGTGTCTAGCACTCGGGGGGCGTGCGAATTTTCGGAGGGATTTTTAACTTTGGGCGGGATAAAAAATTTTATGAATGATTTTATAGCCATTGGATGGAGTTAGAATCGATCTACGCCACTTTTTTGAAGATAAGGATGGCATCCTAAAAGCTTTGTATTAACAGTTATGGTGGTCTTAGGCTACCTTTCGATCAGCTGGGATTTACCTGTTGTTGGCGTTAAAATTCCACATGATAGGAAGTTCAAGAGTCTCATTTAACTATTCCTGTCATTCCTTCAACGCTTCCCACAAAAGGGCCCTAACCCCACCACGATCAACATTTGGAGTTCAATATGGGCCTTCCACGAAAAGCTGAACTCAGATGTAATTGGGCTTGAGGGGAGTGAATAGGTCTTGACACTCGATTGGATTGGGGAATTTAACGCCCAGTTTAAAAACTAATTTTACCAATTGATTAATTATGACAATTAAATGAAAATACCCCATTAATTCAACCCCAAAAAAAACAATTTGATGATTTGATGTAAAATCCTGAAATTCAAGCCTACTCCTGATTTGCTTCAATTTCGGTCACTCACCACGGCTAACACTACAAATTTGGATTCACTTAATTATTTTATGGAACANGCTTCAATTTCGGTCACTCACCACGGCTAACACTACAAATTTGGATTCACTTAATCATTTTATGGAACATGCGAAGAAAGTAAAATTGTATGCATGTAAAGTAGAGCAAGAAGTATACACCACAAGACAAATAATTTCACGTGGAAACTCTTATGGGAAAAATCACATAATCGAAGTCTACCTAACCCAATCCATTATATTAAAAAATTATTACAAGTCCTAAATTCTTTTACTTCAACCAATATCATGGTTACATTATTTTTTGTTTAATTCTTCACTCTAGAGTTCACCACAAACCTTTGAGTAATAGCTTCAATAGGTGATGAATCGAGCTCCACATTACCCCTTTGTGATCCTCCTTAGATTCTTTTCACCACTGTGGGTTTCTACATAAAAAAAGGGGATATTTGAAGTAGATTTTTCCTCATGATTATACAAGTGGAATTGCTAGACATAATCTAAACGGGGGGTGAATAGGTTTAAACTTATGCTTGGACAACCACCAANCCCTCATGATTATACAAGTGGAATTGCTAGACATAATCTAAACGGGGGGTGAATAGGTTTAAAATTATGCTTGGACAACCACCAATTTTAAACCTAATTGACAACAATTGCCAATTCATAAATTAATTATGAAACCAATTAATTTGTCAAATAGGGTCTGATACATGTTTTCAAAACACATTTAAAGTTTAGAAAATCTTTTTCAATAAAAGCCTAAGAGTCATTCTTGGATATTCCTAAATCCAATTCCATTATTATCCTAAGTTTATAAATAAACCAAGTTTCCTCTTTAGGTCATTACATTTGTCCTAAGTATTGAAGGTGCATTGGAGATTTCTTGATTTGGCTTTGTAACTTAAACTCCATCATTCCATGTAGATTTTGAAACTTGATCTTTGAACCATCTTGACCAAGGAATTAGGTTAAGATTTACTTCAAGACTTCACAAAATTAGCTAACTGCAATCAATTTCCTAACACAAAATTAGCTAATTGCAACCAAGGAATTTCGCTGACAAAATTGTTCTAAGTATTGACGGTGTAAGAACAAGGTTGATCTTGATAGATCTTTGGCCTTTTGAATTATAGGAATGCTAGGGTTTGTTCTAAGCTCGCTAGATAGTCTCTTAGGTCTCTCTTATCTTAACAAGGGTTAGCAAAACTTACTACATTGAGAAATGATCATCCCTCATATATAGATCTTGAAAATAGAGTTAATTAGTGTTCAAGGAAATTCAAATTCATGAAAACCGCTCGAGCTGTTGGCTATCGGTCATTTGGGTAGTGGTCACTAGACTGAAAAATGATCAAATCCAGTCGTTAGCTTCAGAAACAGCCTAAGTCGTCTTAAGACTACTCAAGCAGTCTGGCAAACTACTCGAGCAGCTTAGCCAAAGGTCCTCACTATTTTATTTTGTCCGTTTTTTAACTTTCTGACTAAGTTTTCAGAGACCGCTTGAGTCGTAGGCCAACAAGCATCTAACAACAGTCTTTAGTAATTTTTAAGCTTAAAACAAATCAAAAGTTTTTCTATTGAAAACCAATGAACATTGCACAACAAGGATCCATTCCATGACTAATTTAATATTTTCAAAACCTCGTTTTAGTTTTAAACTTATTTTTTTCAATAAAATAAACCAAGAGTCATGTGCAAAAACATGTCATTATTGTTTAGCATATTTTTCAAATTGCGAGTTTGCCAAAATCCTATTTGACTTAAGATCCAATAACGTACGACCTTACCTATTCAAATCAGCACGAGGTTCTTAAAACATGATTATTCAGGCGATTGTAGCAAGGCATAAAGTTATCTATGAGCTTTTTTCTATGTCTTGGGGATCAAGGACTTAAATAATTTTCAATTGGTGACGAAATGGATTAAAATGTAGAAAGATAACTGGAATGTAAAGTAGCAGAAAAACTAAACTTGGTAGATGAAAATACTACTATACTTAATAGTAAACGAAAATAAATCAACAGAGAGATGGATTACAGGTTAAAGTAAATTTGCTAGAAAATAAACTAAGTAAAAGAGAGGCTGGCTCTGTGTAATGTTATTATGTTGATCGATAGATCACCTTTCGGTAGTCTTGCCTTCTTTATTTATAGGAGATGGGCCCTAACCGTCAAAGCCCTCTTTTTCGGCCATGATTGTAATCATTGTCTCTTCCCTCAAGATATGTAGACATACACCAAACCATCCATAGCTGGTGGCTCATGATATCACGTTTCCTCATTTTTTGTGGTTCTTAGAGTCCACTTCCTTCACCACCCTAATAGGGTTGGACTCTTACTAACTCTTTGTTGATCGTCAGATCACCTCCACATGTTACCCTAAGATTTTACTATTTTGGGTGTAAAAATTGCCCCCCCAAAAAAAAAAATGATGCGACTAAACACTTCATATTCGGAGTGTCATTTTTGTTCTTTGAATTTAAGTTGTTGTCGCTCTGCTCGCCCTACTTGGTTGTCGCCATGCTATTAGTTGTGAAGTTCGGAATGTATAGCCCAGCCTCCATGTGAAGGTTCTCAGTCTTCTACTCGTCCTTTCAAATCTGCAAAAAATGTCTGGCACGTTATCCATCCAAATCCTTTAATCATTGCAATGATTCATTCTTTGTGCCTATATAATTTATTCCCATACTTGCATTTTTTTCATTATTCTGACCTTCTCTTCTTCTTTTTCTTTAATGTCTACCCCATGTGTTGTTTCTCTAGAGACAACTCTTTCATAGGTCCCTACTAATCATGTTAACCTCCATACATTTGCCCCACCTTTTGAATCTTCTCTTGCAAATATGGGCCTGGGACTTGCTTTTACAAAACTTTCTTCATATGAAGTTCGCCATATCTACCCCAACCCCTATATGTCTCTTGTCTCTTTTATTCAATTTTAGATTTCCTCTTTGATGGGTGAACTGACTCACTGGCAATCCTGTTCGTACATGGAAGACCCCTACTTCAAACTGGATCTCATGGGTGGTTCACGCTAGAATGTCAAAAGGAAATTTGTGGTGTCGCATTTTCATCTATGATGCCATAGAACTTAGCATCATTCCAATGTCCATTGACAAGTCGCTGGCCAACACCGCAATTTTATTTTTGTTTGTGATGATTAATGTTTTGCACTTTGCTTTGGCATGATGGGTCCTATGGTTTATGATATAACTGTACTTCTTGGCCTTCCACCTTTTGGGATCGAAGCTAATACCCTACTCACTCATACTGAAGTGAGTTGTCATTTCTAATTGATATGTAGGGCAAACCAGTTTTTACATATTCCCTTTTAATCACAGCCTATTGTGACTATGATTGTTCTTTGGTTTTGGATAAAGAGCACATTTTATTCTTGTTCTACTAGCTCAACCACTTCTTCTTTTGTGCATTATACTGCAAAGTCACTAAGGAGTGCATCCCGTTATTCGTTAATTTGGCCGAAGGAGCTTCCTATGCCATTGCTCCTGTAATACTTACCAATTTCTATCGTGGGATGTGGGCAACAGTAGCAGTGAAGATGAACAAAGGCTCAAGTCCTCTTTGGATTCTTTAACTATGGCTTTACACCTACTTCCTGAAGCTTTCACTCCCACCTGCTAACAATTCATCTTTTTCTTATAGACATTTGTTTGCTACAGCCCCTTCCAAGGAGCATACCTTTGCGAATTGTTTCTCCTTTTTGTACAATTTGGTTGACCCATGACCTAACTAGATGCCATTTTCCTAGAACTAGAGCCTAGAATGGTTCCTCTATCAACTAGGGGAAGCTCCGCCTAACGCTGCTTCTACTCATGCGGACGCCTAGTTTTCTTATCTTTGCCCCAAGGACTTGCATTATAGTTTGGGGCTGACTGAGGATCCCAATGCTCACTGCGATGTCGAGGTTTCTATGACTCAATAACTTTTCTGTTAGTTTGGTTTAGTGCAATAACTTCCTTATTCCTTTGCCCATACCGATCGTACTAATTGGCCTAATTTGGTTGACACCAATGTTTAGGAGTTCACCTACCACAACTCTCTTGCCCACCGTTCATTCCACATGAACTCTTTCTTTGAGACATTTGACTCCCTAGAGCTCTTCAAATTGTAGTGGAAACACTATGTCTCTAGGCCATTAAACATGACATAGTTTTTGTTCTTTGGCGGATAATCTTCCCTCTAAGCATTAACTCATCTACAAGGGTAGGCTCAATTCAAAATTTTCCTTCACCTTCCATTCAGCCTCATGCTCTTGAGCTTAACCTTGCAATAGTTGTGGACATGATCTTCGACCAGTCCTCCTTCTCCACATGGTTCTCGTTATATAGAGAAACGACAACGCTCTTACAACGTTCTTCTTGAATGTATAACACATTCTTGACTTGATGAGGAACGTGATGTTGAAGATGATGCCCTTTATAAGTCGCGTTCAGCAACGTGATGAGCTTCTTCGTCTACCTCCATTTCTTCTAGTACAAACCCTTCGTAGGGGGCAATTTTTGGTAGCCTTGAGCCCTCAGGTCGGCTAATGTGCCTAGTTTTATGGCCTCCTCTATAGCCACTATAGCCTTGGCTCCACTAGCACCCACTTTTGATGATATGACCACTAACGTGGAAAATATTGAAATTATATATACTGATGTCGATGTTGAAGACCTTGTCCTTCGGTAAGCACCCCTTGATCTCGCAGCAGACCCTAGTACTTCCCTAACCATTGTCTCAATCCAAGACAAGGTCACAACTCAGGATGTTACCCTAGCATCCAATGTAGTCCCTATAGTAGAGATAGACCTAACTTCTATTCTGGATTCTCTAAGAACTTGTCTATCTCTTAGCCCTATTTTCTTCAGGAGTTAAGGATTAATCTTAGATCATGAATTTGAAGAACATTGCAAAAAAAAATGCTAATTATTAACAAAAATCCTGAACTACTAGTCTTTGAGCCAAAACTTCTTGAAGAACGGCTTCAATCAATTAGTTTGTTGGTCGCTTCTCCCCCTCATTGTTGAGGAAGACTGTCAAGCCTTGACACATCTAGCTAATGAGCTTCCAACCCTTCTTCAAGATGCTAAGTCTATGTACCAAAAACATCAAGACTGACTGACCACTGTTCATGATAAAAGGAAGTGACTAGTCAACTTGCAGCAACATACTAAACTTTGTTTTGGCATTTCGCTTCGCCTCTTTTCCTGAACAATTGGTTGAAATAAACTGCCAAATCGCTAAGATAGAAACTCGTCGTGTGGCCTATTGGAAGAGTCCGTGTCCTACAATGAGTGTTTGGAAGAAATAAAGGCCGCTGCAGAAGTTGTTGTGACCTATGTGGATGACGGTTTAGTCTCCGCTGAGTTCGCTTTGACTGAACTCTAGGCCATTAACAATTCCTTGTACCAAATAAAAACCAACTTTTATAACCTTGTACGATTTCTTGAAAAATGATGAATAAATAAAGATGGACTATTTTGCCCTTTATTTCTTAATTTATTTCTATATTTTCATTTTCCACGTGACGATTGCTATGATTATAATTTAATTAGCATTTATTGCCATTTGAATCTAATCTCTGTCGTTTGGTCCTCGTGCATGTATTCAGGCACTTTGACTACCTTAGAAAATGACACTTTATTCTCCTCTCCACAAACTACCATAAATATGGACGGCTCCCGATGTGAGGCTATTAATGAATTCAAACTCCTCTTGGCCTATAAATACCTTGAGTGCTTGGTCATTCAGAGTAAACCAACTTCCCAAGGATGTTTCTCGTATTAAGTAATTTTTATGCTCCTTCTGACCCTTTGGACCTAGAAGAGAGAAAAACAAAAGATAACTTTGTTAGTCCTCATCCCTTTTATCCTTCGATCTTAGCCGAATTTGTTACTTTGTCCTATCTTCCTAACATCAGCAGTTGACTTTATCAACTTACGTCATGTCCCTCCAAAAGATGGGTGCTACCTCACTGCACCTATATTCTTTGGTCGTGTTAATGATCCTTGTCTTGAGGGTTAGGTAGCATTGTAACGCACCAAAATCCACCCTTGAAGACATTACTATCTACAAATCATCCAACCATGAGAGCAACTAAAAATAATCATTCGATAATAAACTATTCATCTACCTGACAAAAAAAAATACTAAAATCAACAAAACATTGAAACTTCTCTAACTTACAATACAAAATCAAAGAATATCTAGTAACGGAATAATAAAACTAACTAAAACATTTTTTCAAAAAAATCTCTCCAAATACAATAATTAGAACTAAAACGAACCATCTTTAAGCCTCTACTTCAGGATCCTCATACTCTCCAACCTCGATATCAACTTGCTTATCTAATTTGACATCCTTCTCGTTACCAAAATCTGTAATGTGTTGTAGGGGGTGAGCAAAAGCCTATAGGAAATCTCTCTCAAATCCCAATAAGTTTTTTAAAACAATAAAAAGAAGGCAAGTCTTTTTTTGAAAAGTAGCATATATACCGTTTTGAAAGTAAAACAATGGCAGTTATAATGATCTCAGGGGTACAAAAATACAATAAATCCATGAAAGGAATAAACATGTTATAATTAAAACAATCAATTAATAACTTAGTAGCATCATCTCATATGCTCATGTATATTGGTTCATCTCCACTCTCATATATGTTGGTTACTTCTTAGGAATCTACACAATGATTCTACATCATTCACCCATCACAACCACATAATCTCAATCATTCCCCGCAAAACCAAAATCACAAACCACTTTAAGAAGGGTGTATACTATCTCCCACGGCATTGACGAATCCTTCCTAGGAAAGGTATAACATCCCTCAGCCTCGAACCTACATGAACAACAGTGATTACTCTCACAAAACTATCTCACCCCCACTGGGATAGACTAACCTCTAACACTCTACGACAGTTCTTGAAGGCAATTCAATTCCATCATAACAAACTATACAAGAGATGAAACCACAACTTTCTCAACAACCACAAACTTAATCAATCATAATTTTCATTAACAATTAAAGTATCACAATTATACAATTCTCAATATACTAGAGTAATACAGGAATTAAAATATACAAGAGATCATATCAAGAAAACCTTCATAATTTCGATATCCAAATTCTAGGGTTTTGCCTAAAATCACAATTTCTTGGAACAAGAATAATTATTAGATGAAAATATGATTTAATCAAGAATAGGAATTTAGAAATCAAAAATCCATGTATTTTTCACAATCCAAGAAAGTATTTAGCAAACTAGGGTTTTAGAAATTCGAGAACAAGTATTCTATGATCCTAAATATGTATTTTGTTCAAAACTATGTTTCAATGGTAAAAAAACCAAGAACTCATAAGTATTTATCATATAATTATCAAGAAGATTGAAAACATACATATATAATATCCTAAGTCTCAATGAAAGAACTTGAGAAGAATCTCCTGCCTCGATGCCATAGTTTTGTGGGAAAACCTAGCATGTTGAATCTATTCCAACATGAAAATCCTCCTTAATGTCGTGTTTCTCCTCTTCTCTCTTGCTCTACAAGTCTCTCTAGGGTTAGAATTGATGAAATAGGGCTAGGGAAGATGTTCTTGGGTTTTTATAGTATGAAAAAATAGTCCAATCAGTGCAAATTTGATGCTCAAAATCGCGACCACATGTTCAAACTAGAGGCTTGACATTCGAACTATCTACCTGGCGTTCGAATGTCATTTTGGATTTTGAACGTTGCTTGCTCCCAGTTCTTTTATTTTTTCATCAAAGTTCTTTCTGACACAAAAGTACTGGAACTAATTGTAGTTCAAACGGATTCATTCACGTTTGAACGGACTCTCATTTTTAGCTGAACTTCCAATGAAGTTTTGGCCTATTTAGAGATCGATGTGAAAATTTTTCATAAAATACACTTTTGTAGTCCTGTAAGTCTAGTGTCTACTGTAAAAATTTCAAATAAAAAAAATCATGGTAAAAAGTTATGGTCCAAATAGTAAGGCAATGTCAAACTTCTTCCTACCCGAATTCTATCTAAAATGTGCTTTAACTACGGAATACTTCCTAACTTCTACTACACACACTATTACCTCGCCTAACATTTTTATTTCTACTCTTACAATCTATATAGTTCATGCTTACATCATTACTTATATGAGCATTTCAAAATAATTATATTACTATATAAAGATAAGAATATGGGGGTTTACAAGCATGGGTTGATAACATGGATCTGGAGTTGTTGAAAGAAGTTCTTTCATCTAACTTCGCATCTGATGACCATGCACCTGTTTCCCCCTTTTGATCTTCAACTGACCATAAGATGAGCTACTTTTGTACCCATCTGGAATTGAGAGATGGGGACTAAGGAAGACCTTTGGCTAGGAAGGCTTGTGTTTGAGGCCATTCTGCCCATGCACCCAAGATTTTGCTCCCTCCTTGCTCCTTTCTTTGTCTTCCAATGCACTAATTGTCATCTTAAAACTAGGACAAAGCTCTTTCGAAATCAAGCTCCTTCAATGCAACACCTTAATTTTTTTTATGTTTAAAAATTGTATCCACTGAATTTGTACAGAACTGCATGAATAAAACTTGCAGTGTTATTTTAATTCGTCCATCTTTTGCTTCTTTTTTGCAATTTTATACAGTTGTTGAGTATTTGGATGAACACTATAATGGTCGTCGACTTGCATTAGCCGCCAGCGCGACACTTTGCTTTCAATGGTCTTGTTCACATTCTGCGGCCTCCCAAACCATTGGTCTATAAGCCTTGAAGAATTGCCCGTTGATGGAGTGATTATGGCATTGTCCATCTAATTACCTTAAGGTGTAAACACTACATTTTCTAATTTATAGGACTTCAAATATCCCTTCCCAATTGGCAGACCATTTGTCAAACCTTTTATTAAGTCCTAAAGGCAACCTTGCCTTCCAAACCAAATCACCTACCCCAAACACCTTGTCTTTTAATCTTCTGTTGTGCGCCCTAGTGGCCCTTAACTTTTGCACTTTAATGCAATCTAGCTACCTAGTTGTACTTCATATAAGTGTTCAAGCTCTATCATCATGGCTTCATTATATTTAGTTGAACTTAGGTTGTGCTAAAAAGCCACTCGCAACAAATTCACGGTGATCTCTATTGGCAAGAACACATCGTGCCTATAGGTCAACTTGACCGTCCTCATCGGAATGGCCTCTACCCACTTAGTGTAATAGTCGGCGGCTAAGATAATAAAAGAGTGTTGTCTTGTAGATGGGGGAAAGATCTTCCCAATTAAGTCCATGGCATATGCTCTAAATGGTCATGGATTTATTACAAGTTGTGTCTATATTGTTGACATAGATATGCCTGCAACACCATGCATATTCAATGAAATCCTTTAGGATACTTGGTCAAAAATAGCTATATCTCCTAGTAAGCTNCATTGCTGACATAGATATGTCTGGCAACACCTTGCATATTCAATGAAATCCTTTAGGATACTTGGTCAAAAATAGCTATATCTCCTAGTAAGCTAACACATCTTAACGTCGGCATGATGGGCACCACATATTCTTCCGTGGCTTTGAGCCATTATCAATACAACTTTTTCTTTCCTGATGCATCTCAACAACAAGTCATTATACACACCTTTTTTGTAAAATTCCCCATCCATAAAATATGTAGCCAGTAGACCTTCATTTGTAATCTAATCTACCTCTCCATTTGGGTATTTTAGGAATTGTATGATCTCGAATCACCAATGTCTCTTTTCCACCTCTACCATTAACTCTTCAAAATCCATTCCTTTGGCTTTGATGGATGGCAATGGTTTCTTCTAAACTTTGATCAACTTCTCATCCATACCACAATAAATTCTCAATTTTGATTCTAACTGGACCAAGCTATTAACTTATCCATATAACTCCCTTGGGATCGGTCGCAAGGTTACGTCGTCAAAATTTGGCAATAAAGACATTGCAATGGAGTGGAACATGCACAATTCCCAGCTCTTGCACTGAAAACTACCAGTTATTTTGTTGATGGCTAACTGAGAATCATCAGTTATTTTGACATTTGATGCCCCCATTCCTAACAAAACTTAAAGCCCGATGATCAATCCCTCATACTCGGCCTAGTTGTTAGTGCATTCAAATTACAATTTGAATGATAGTTTGGTTTCGTGGCCCTAGGGTGACTCTATGATCATCCAAGCCCTACGAACTCTGGTGTCCGAGATCCTTCAAATTTTAGTTTATTTGGCATAAGAGACACCACGGGTATCCCAAATAAGTCCCTTGTATCTTGATCTACCTCTACGCAAAGGTGGTCTACAAAGAAATTGTCCAATTCTTGGCCTTTGACCGCGCACTGTGGTAAATATTGCAGAGAGAATTCAATTAGGGCCAAGATCCATTTTTTGATTCACCCTCTCATTATCGACCTAGTTAACATGTACTTAATTAAATTTGTTTGCACAACAATATACAATACAACTAAAATCATATATATTCTTAACTTTTGTGATGTAAAGTACAATGCTAAACAAAGATTCTCTATTGGCTTATAACGCTGCTCGACAGGAGTCAATATTCTACTTAAATAATAAACGACCAGCTCTTTGCCTGTATTATTATTCTAAACCTATAGACATTCAATATATTCATGTGCAGTTGATAAGTACAACAGCAGCAGCCTACTGTTTGTCCTCCAAAGGGGTTGTATTTTCACGAAAGCTTCTAAGTGTAAGAGAAAGGTATCATGTAGTAACTTGAACAAAAGTTCAAGATCATCTCCTCAAGGAAAGAATTAGAATCCAAGGTGATGAAAAATAAAATGAAAAAGCTCTTTGAAGTTGAGAATTTTGAGAGTTAACGACTAATGAAATTGAAAATTCAATAAATGGAAAAGCTAGATAATTTTCAGAATTCGTCCACCTATGAATAACAGTTTCTACCTTAATTTTATAACTCATCTGCTTTCGTATTCAAACTACTATAGACAAATGATTTTCAACTAAAAACTTAGAAAGAAATAATGTAACAATTGAAAGATGGCTTATGATGAAAGAATTGGTACTCCAAAAGGTTGGCATGAAATACCACAATTATTCATACCAAGCCTAATTACATACAAATAACAAGGACATATGCAAACCAATTGGGATTTCAAAAGCATAACCTATTCAATCAATCAAATTAATGTTAAAACCCTAGTTTAAGACATACGCCCTACTGCATACGTTTAGGACTCCTTCCTCAGATCATCCAGAAGAAGACTACTCACTCATGAGAACAAAAATAGCATAAAGCTTTAAATAAGACATAATTGAATGCAGAAAAGTAAAGACTGAATTGAAATTGATTGCTTGTATTGAAAAACTAGATGTAAATAGCAAAGCTTCAAAAGTAAGAATTGAAATTAAATATTGCATGAACAAATAAATGAAAATAATTGAACTTAAAGTAATATTCTAGAGAATAAACCCTAAAACTCTCCAACATATAAGTAAAAGAAAACTCCTAAACGTGTTCTCTAGCCTCTTTTAATTTTCCAAATGGTCTCTATTTATTCGGATTAGAATGTAAATTTTCAAATCTCTGACATATATCCATCCCAAAATTATCTTCTTTTTTGATTGGTTGAGAATCTCCAAAAGGTATGATGAGATTTGATTTATAATTAAGCTTCCCATGAACATTTGCCTCGGCCTATTGGTAGCACATCCTTTACCTACCGGTAGGTCTCTATCGGATGAATTCCCTGAAACTTCTATGATCTTTGCTACTGGTAGAACGTGAACCACCTACCGGTAAGACTTATGCACCAATCTTCTATAGCTCAAAATGTCGGTAGAAATGACTTGCTACCGATAGAACATTCATTCTTATGTCTTCCTACCGGTAGAACTCCCCTTTTCTTACAATTGGCTTCTAAGATTCTCGGCTTCATCTCTACTTGAGTAAACTCAATCTCAACTTGTCTCTTGCCATCTTTTTAATGCTTAAACTCAACCTTTACATCCAATTTACTTGTAAACACAAAAATCAAGGCTTAATAAGGAAACTATACTAAGTAAAGTGAATTAGTACATTAGCAAGGCTAAAGTGGATAAGTTAAGCTATAAAATAATGCAATGTTGAAGTCTAAACACACCTCCAACTTAGTTTTTGCTAGTCCCTTGCAAACAGCAGACTAAGAAGTATAGAAAAAATTGATTCCTCTATCATCATAGGAATAACAAAACAATTGAACTAATAAGCATAAATGCAAAGGAACTCAATCATTAAAATCAAAAGATGTGTTCATTTATAATGGTCATAGTCTTTAAAGTATATATCGTCTACAAAGACTCAAAATTAAGACTATACTCCTAAAGATTCTTCTATTAAGCTTTGACAACATTATTGGACTCGATCTAAACTCCTAATCCAAACAACTAAAATCAACTAGTAGCCTCATCATCGGAGTTGGAGAAGGTAATGGAATAGTAGATACTAGTGCCGGCATACTCAGGCTTCTCGGTACGAGTCCAAATGACCTCCGTCACTGAGTTTTCCTTATATGACTCCAAAGCATTGGCAACCATGAGCCATGTCAAAACCTTCAAACAATGCTCCCTTTTCTCCTTGGGATCCTCAGGCCATTCCTTCAGTAGGGAGGGGGCATCGTCTTCGTCTTCGTCTTCATCAGGTTTAGGCTCGAGGTGATGCCTAAAAGAGGAGTGGTCAGGTTTGGTAAACGGGGAAAGCTGTCATCGAGATATATCGAGCCCTTTGAGGTACTTGAGAGGGTTGGTGCAGTTGCATACTGATTAGCGTTATCGCCAAATCTATTGGGTGTTCACGCGGTGTTCCATGTCTCTATGCTCCGGATGTATATTCCAAATCCGACACATGTAGTGGATTGGGGTGAGATGATTGTTGATATGGATGGGACCTTCGAAGCGGGACCGATGCGTATCATAGATAGTCAGGAGCAGGTTCTGTGAGGCAAGACTATGAGGCTAGTGAATGTGTTATGGCAGCACCGAGGCATGGAAGAGGCGACATGGGAGCGTGAGGACACTATACGTACCAACTATCCATTCCTGTTCGAGGATGGAGGTACGAGTTTTATGATTTTATGTATAAAGTCATTGTGCCATATGCATGTAGTTAAGTGTATATGTGTGTGTGTGTGTGACTTTCGGGAACGAAATTCTTTTAAGGGAAAAAAGTGTAAAACGCGATAAATTTAAACTTTTGTAAATAAGGGCAAAACGGTAATTTTATCACTATAGTACAGGTTGAAAATTTAATTTTTTTTAGATCTCGGATGATGAAACAGACCTCACCATTGGATTCGTCTCGCAAAATTTAGTTATCACGTCAAATTTCATCAAATTTTGAGATAGTCGAATTTTTTACGTTTTACGAGACAGTCGAGTCTCGGGTGAACCAAAAAATAGAATTTCTAATGAAATTTCAAAAGTTAGAAAATAATTAAAGGCAAATTAAAATAAAATTAATTTGAACTTGAATCGAGATGAAATTTAATCGTTTTGCGATGAAAAAGGACCCCGAAACAAAAGGGTCGTGTGGCGCGTTGTGAGCCAAGTATTCTAAGAATATAAATAGGGGAAAATCAGATTTTTTCTCATTTTTCTTCAGCCGGTTAACGTGAGAGGGGAAGAGAGGGAAAAAGGGAGGAGCTCTCCACTTCTCTCTACGATCTACAAGGTTACGATGCTCAAATTCACTCGAGGCAAGAACAAAAGTCGATCTCCTCGTCGAGGGCTACACAACCACACCAAAAATGAGAAATTTCACTAAAGTTTCAAAACCAAGCTTGGTGGAATCAAGGGATTGGGGCAAGAAATTGAGTGTTGAGGGCTTCTACCAAGTGGGTTTACTCTTCAAGAGGTAGGGTTCCTTCCTACTTGGTTTATTTTATAACCTAGGGTGTTATATGTAATGGGTAGATGAATAGCTACTTATATCACTTGTCTATGGTTGTGAAATAGATGGAATTGGGTGATTGGCGAATTGGGTATGTGAATTTGACCCAAATTAAGTAAAATTCTTAGATTGGAATTGGTGGGATTCAATTATTGTGCAATTCTATGGAAAATGGGTGTTATGAGGGCATGTTATATGTCTTATATTATACTTTGTGAATAAGGTGAAAATTCTTATGTGATAATATGAATTGTTGCCTCGAAGGTATTTGCCAAAATGCCTATGTGTGGATTAAGTCGTTATAACATGATGATGTATAATATGCTTAGAAAAATGTGTTGGAAAGAAATGTTAATATGTGCTCATTGAGATATTGACATTTGTGATGATTTATGGAATTTATATGCATACGATATGAGTCTCCATGGAATATGTAGACATGTGATTTAAAATTACTCATATGACATTCATTATATGTGGACATGATGTTGAAATAGCAATGATGCATTACATTGCATATGCACATAGACATCGCACTTTATGGGTTTGGGTGCATGGTTGGCATCAAACACCACCTAAGTACATGATGGGTGAGCTCAGGAAAGTTGAATTGAATATCCGACTGAGTCGCACGGTTGTATGAAAAAGACTTAGGTCGGGGTAGTAAAAAGGGTTAGACTATCCCTCGGTTGAGAGACCCGGTATTTGGATACGCACTTTCGTTGGTATGAGAGCTCATAAAGTGTATCGGCGTACGCAGAACCGTTGGTAGAAGTCCAAGAATTTCGTGCGGTTGGGTGACCATTGCTGTAAGTCCATAAATACCCACCCCAAGAAAGACCAAGAGATTTTAGTCAGTCATTGGGTGTGTAACACAAATGGCGGGGGGATTGGAGAGCCCGGTTTTGATACTCACTACATAGCATTGGGTGAAGGTAGATAGCCGGAGCTAGAGAAGCTCAGTGTTAATACACATTGGCATGGCTTGTGTTGCAGAGCCAGGAAGGGCTCGGGTAAATTGCATGAATGGGCATCATCTCATTTAATGGCATGGTATGTTAGATTTCAATCTTGACTTGCTTAAGTGTTGATTGGAATGAATTTTGGTTGTGCTTTGTTGCATAATACATTGCATATGCACTTAGGGTAGGGAGTAGCCCTTGTAGGAAATACTCTACTGGGCGTTGGCTCACCCTATACGGGAACACATTTCAAGTGCGAGGTTCGTATCGGTGGAAGACTCACATTCGGGGCCTCAAAGATGAAAAAAAATCGGAATGTAACTTTTGTTATGAAGTTTTGTAAAACTTTTGGTTTAACTCCATTTTGACATGTAAATAGTATGGAATAAGTTTGTAATAGACTTGTATGAGTCATGTATATTGTAGAAAATATCTCGCTACATGTTTTGGATGAAAAATATAGGTTTTGGAATGGGTTAAAATCGATAACAGGTGAATTGGGCAAAAATTGGACAAAGTGTACCGGTACTGCACACCGGTATAGTCTACTCAGAAGGAAAAGCGTAACGATACTGCGTACTGGTACTGTCTATCCAAAAGGCAAACAGTACTGGTACTGTCTCTTAAAATCTGAAAATTTTAAATTATTTTGCCATACTTTTAGGCTTTGTTTTCCTTGGTTCCAATGATACAAATGGACATTAAATAAGGTATATTGGACTTTGGTCGGATTAAATGATTAAAGGAACAAGGGTAATACGTGTGAGTTAAAATTTCAAGTAATGGAATAATAACAGCGTGATGTCGGATCAAGTGACACTCACGGGCAATTCCGCGGGTAGACGGATAGTCAACGGGTTAAAAAATGACTCCCGGTTTTTGGGGCGTCACAGGAAGAGGAAATCATTGTAGAATAGAATTGTTAAGCTGCTTTTATTTGCTGCAGCTTACCATGTTTGGCAAGAAAGAAAGTTAAGAATCTTTTGCAAAACAAATAGGAGTGTTGATGGGTAGGTTTGTCTGCTGTGGGTAGCCAACAACATGTGTTGCTGGTAAGTTGCACGATTTCATAGGGACCTTAAACGGTGTCATTTTGCGATAAGCAAAAAAAATCAAAAAATTAACCCACATGGTGCCATTTGTCTGCACCCATGTTATAGTGAAATCACTAGACCCTCCAAAACGAAGTCACATACACCTCTTCTCTCATTCTTTCCCTAACTTCTAAACAATCAAATCTCCTGCTTTGTTTGTTTGATTGTTGTACTCTAATTCAACATGTAAGTTTTATTTTCTAGTTCTATTTGGATTTTATGGGTTTTTGGTATTTGGGTTTAGGAGGTAAATCTNAATCAAATCTCCTGCTCTGTTTGTTTGATTGTTGTACTCTAATTCAACATGTAAGTTTTATTTTCTAGTTCTATTTGGATTTTATGGGTTTTTGGTATTTGGGTTTAGGAGGTAAATCTCTTGCCCTAACCAATATGATTCTTGTTGGGTTTTTGGTCTTTAGGTTATATGTTGTTTGTTGAATGCTGCTTTTCTATTGGCGCCATTGAGATTTTTATTTCTAGGTTTTTGTTCCTTAATTTGTTTGTGGATTGGTGCTAAAACTATCTTTTTGATTTGGGTGAAATTGTGATGCCCCTAAAATGGGGGGGGTCTTTTGTCAACTCGTTGATCACCCATTAACCCGCAAAAGTACCCGTGAATGTCGCATAACCCAACACCACGTTATAACATTCCCTTCACTGAGATCATAACCAACACAGAGTTTGGACAGTGTCTCCCATATATCGGGCACTCCCAAACACATAACCTATATTTCAATTACTTGATCATTCCAGGGTCTAATATACATCAATTTGTCCTTAATATTACTCAATTTTACACCCTTTAAACAAAAGGGCACACGACCAAAAGGTTTGTCAAAATTATTTTAAATTTTCAAAAATTTTGGAGCAACTATCGATAGTTGCGCCCTCTGCCAATAAGCTACCAATGCAAATTTTTGGAGGAGCTACCGGTAACTTGTGTACGTGTTACCGATAACTGAGCCCTCTAGAATTCTACTATCAATAGCTCAAGACGTGCTACTAGTAGATGAGTCTAGTTTTCCCTTAATTCAATCCTTGTTTTAATTTCAACTCATCCAACCTCATACAACATTCACTCAAACTCATATAACATCAAATTTTACACAAAATATAATTTATACGAGTTTGTTTTACAATTCTTTATACAATGTTACACATCCAAAACCAATTATACTATTGTTTTAAAAAAATGAAGTCTAAAGCCACAATTCGGATTTTTTCATCAATGAGGGCCCTAAGAGAGAGCCGTCCACCAGCACTTGTCCCGCACCTGAAATGTTGTCCCCATAAAGGATGAGCCACGCTAAATAGGGTATCTCCTAAAGAGGATACACCCCAACCTAGATGCATATGAAATGCTCACATGCAACTCAACAATCAAACAATCATTCATCCAAGAATATACAACTTCAAGAATGAACGTTATAATGTCATGCCAAGTTATGAGGTGAGATTCACACATGCAATGCAACCCGAGCCTTCACCGGCTCCAATAACACATGCAATGTCATGCATATGAATTCTGACATTCCAAGCCCCCATTATTGATGTTACACATCTAATGACCATTGCTTGGATGTTTCCGTTGTAGTATATCCTAACCTCTAAACATCATCCCTCAATGTGTATAGTCTATGTGTGGAGGGGAGTGTCACTCTCCCTTAGAATGATGTCAAAATAAAGGGCAACGNTCATCCCTCAATGTGTATAGTCTATGTGTGGAGGGGAGTGTCACTCTCCCTTAGAATGATGTCAAAAGAAAGGGCAACAGAATGGTGGAATGAAATGTGTGTGTGTGTGTGTGAACAAAAATGCTTCCCATGTGCAAGAAGACTTTTGTGTGTCGTGTTTTACTTGGAACCATATTACAAGGTCATCTCCTCAGGGAAGGAGGTGAATCATGTATAAGGTACTTTTGGTGAAAGAAAAGTGTAAAATCTTTTGTTGTTTGAAGTTGGTTTGTGATTTGTGTTGTGATGAAATTGAAATGGGAAACAAGTGTTAGCTAATTCGAAGGGTTCACTCCAATGGGAACGTCAAGTCAACTCGAAACCTTCCTCCAATGGTGCATAGATGAACGATTGATTCCTAGATGCGAGGGACAAGATGGAAGTGAGGATCCAAGCATAACCCGTGACAAGTCTACGAGATATCAAAGACTCACACCATGTCCTCACTTAACTCAGTCAAACCGAACCATCGTACACTTAGGGGAGAAAAAAAGATGAGTTGAAATGGCATATCCAAGAAAAGGTCTCTCTTGGATTATCCAACTTGAAGACTTAGTTACTCATGCTTAAGGTAAAAACAACAATGTAATGAGAAGATATTATGAAGAAATGAAGATTGATGCTAAACATAAACGAAATGCACAAATATAACTTGCGGATAATTATACATGTCCATTACCTCTTAATAAAGATTGAATGAGAAACTACTCACTTTCATAGCTTTGGTAAAGCTGGAAAAGTAAGTGATGCTCATCACTCCAAGTAGAGGAGTTGTAAGATAAAACATATTATACACGGAGTCAATCTTCGACAAAGAATGAGTGAATCAAGTTCCACCTTTCACTGCTTTGGTGAAGCTCTAAAAAAGTGGAAGAGTTTCACACCTCTAAGGGAAGAAGAAAGCTCAAAATAATGGAAATAAAATAAAGTAATAAATTAAAAGAAAGCAATAATACAATAAAAGAAGCAATATATTAAAAGAAAGCAATAATGACTTTTGGAGGGTTTTCCACCACCAAAAGGTGCTCTTTCAAGAAAGCAATGATACAAGAAAGCAATAATGACTTTTGGAGAGTTTTTCACTACCAAAAGGTTTGTTGTCCACTACCAAAAGATGCTCTTTACAAGAAAGATGATACAAGAAAGCAACAATGACTTTTGGAGGGTTTTTCACTTCCAAAAGGTGCTCTTTACAAGAAAGATGATACAAGAAAAAAGTTGATCTTTACCAGACGCAAGGGGTGGTATTTATAAGCAAAAAGGGAGGGCTTGAATTACACTTTAATCCCCCCTCCCTTTTTGAGATTTTGATAATTGACACCCTATAGTTTGTAGCTTTAATAATTGACACCCTATAGTTTGTAACTTTGACTCAATTGGCTCCCCAGTAGTTCGTAGTTTCAACGCACAATACCCTGAAAAGAACAACAATCAATGCATTATCCCTAATTCACATACTAACCCTAATTTGATTTATTTTGACTAGTTTAACTTTGTTTAACTAACACAATTGGTCTATTAACTTAATTAAATTATGCATTAATTAGAGTTAATCACACCCCCAACCTAAACATTACTAGTCCCTAATAATAAATTACAACAGAATAAAATAAAATTATTTTTATAGATAACACGATTGCATTTAGCATATGCAATAAGCCATTAAAACCCTAGGTGATCCCTAGTGGACGAGTTTTGTCTCGTGAAGATTTTCAGTAAGATACCTACAAAATTCAATCGAACAGATGTGTATGTGGGATTACTAGTTAAAGTAAATTAGCATCATGGTCATTGGGACACCTAACCCTCAATTTCAACTTACATCCCGCAAACTCCTCTTTCATAGGTATTTATTCTATGTAAAAATTAGCATCAGTCACATTGGTATTTGAAATTCCTTGTGTAGTAGGAATGGTCTTCCTAGAAACAAGAATTGTTGCATAACAAACATTTCATTTTACCACCCTCCATAGATAGCTTTGATTTCACAAACCTCTCTTAGAAATTCCCTCAACAAAAATTCCCTCCGATTATAGTGACTTGTCTCTCAAAGGGCATGTACTCAGAGGATGGCTAATCAAAAAATCATATGCATAGTTAGAAAGGGAATGAAAATCTTAAGAAAGTAGACTAATCATGTTCTTGGCATAATCTCATGAAAGAATATCAATGTAATTAAAGAAATACTATTTAACATACTCCAGTTTTTCGGTCGACAACACACATGCATCATACTTGAGATCAATTAGGGCTTTGTATAGGTTGTAATGTGGCCAGAGGTCAGTGGCTAACTAAATGACGTCAATGGTATTCAAAAGTTATCCCCTTTTTAATGTAGTGTAGCACACCTCTTTCTTACATCTCAATCTTTTGCCTAGAAATGATGTTTCTTTCTTTCATTTTTCTCATTTTTTACTTTCTTGGCAATTTCCTGTTTTTCTGTTTCTCTTTTTGTTTTTCTCGGTTGTCCCTACCAACTTTTCTTTCATTGAACAGTAGCTACCATCGTCTTTTCTATTTCTCTTGTTGTTCTACATCATATTGATTTATGAGAAGGTGCAAGAAAATTAGATAACAAGGTATGTCAAGTATATTCTCCTGTGGCTCGGTTATCATATGAGTTTCTTGAAGAAGAAATCATTCATTGAAGGCTCAAACATGGCTAACTAGGGATATAATTTCGTAGACGCAATGACTAAGGCTCAAAATCAAATCAAAGATGACATAAAATCCTTTTTCAAGTATGTGCCCATGTATGTGTCGCATGCAAAGGTTCACTGTGTGATATGTCAATAGATCACTTTAGTTGCATTAATCAAAATAAGTTTAATGAGATTATTCAAAAATTAAAAGTGAAAGAGTTTACTTGATTAAATGTTGATTGTCTCTTAGAAAGCATCGCAAGACTCAAAATTTATCATGGTATTCTTTGTTATCTCCACTGGTTATGTTAGGTTTTCAAAGAATGTCGGTTATATATCAATTCTATTTTCGGGTCTGGTAATTTTGTACTTTAAGAATAACAAATACCAATGTACATTTGACATTTAAGCATAGAGAGAATACCATTTTTCAAGGAAATGAGGCTTTTTTTTTTTTTTGAAACTGGCATTCGAACTCAAATAAAAATCAAAGTTATTTACATACACATTTATCTATGAAAATTGAAAGAAGACTAAATGCACAAATTGAACTTGAAAAACTATGGCGTCTTAGGATAAGTCCCTACCCACGCTATAAGTTGGCATTTTAGGACATTCCTTACTCGACCCACATCTTTAGTTTAGCAAAAAGACTTTGTACATCTAAAAAATATTTACACTTTTTACAAAAAAGTTCAGACCATTAACCTTCATCCCCAAAACACGTTTTTCCACAACTTGTCATTTTTAGTCAAAATCTAATTTGAGTCATCGCTTGTGTCTATGTCATTATGAGTGACTCTTCCAACTTCTTGTCACACATAACATGTAAGTCCTAGACTAGTATAAGGTGGCGTCTCAGGAAAATCCTTATTCTACCCATACACTATCCAGTTTAATCGATCAGTTGCACGACCCGAAATTGATTCAGAACACTTATTATATTTTTTCATGTGAAAGTACCTGCCACATTGTTTACAAGCACCCAGTCGTTTGACATGACGACGTTTAGTAAAAGTGCTTCTACCACACAATGGTTTTACTTGTGTTTCTCGGATTTTAATTTTTCCCACAACTCTTGCCTTTCTCATTATCATAGCATGCACATCAAATGGAAAAGTGCGTAAAACGCCTAAACTAAACCAAAAAAGTTTACTATCCATGTTTGCTAAACTAAAGACACCCTATTTGGTTCTTTAACGTATGCCAGTCACAAAGATGATTGATGTTGCATTCGATATGATCATGAAATATAAGCAAAAATACTGTAAAAATACGCAATCCAAAATAAAAATAAACATAAATTTTTTTTTTATACGAAACTAGAACAAACTGGAGCTGTAGATCGCAGCCCCCAACCGAAACTGAACATTGTCCATTTTACCAGTGTATGGAGTTTGGAAATGAGGTTGTAAGGTAGAGATCTGTTCATCTGCCGAAACCTACAAACAAAACACAACAATTAATCATCTCTAGGGAGATTTGGGTTAGGCTGGAAACCCCTCACCCTAAGTGTGAGCAGAAGAAGAGCACCCTTGTACAATGCAAACATATAAGACAAATTATTAAACAAATGATTGAGTCGTCGGTGTATATGGTCATGGAGTTGTAGGGGTGGGTTGTGTTTACAGACAACGACGACGAAGAAGAAGAAGAAGAAGAAGAAGAAGAAGAATAAAAGAAGAAGAAGGGGGGCCAACACCAGTGGATGGGAAAAAAAAAAAAAAGGGAAAATGGGTTGGAGGCTTTATAAAGGCATCCAGTGGATGGAGTTTTTATTTTTTTATTTCTTTTTATTTTTTTTAACCCGATCCGTTTGAGTGTCGGCAGGAGCGAATATCCATGCGGAATATTTTCACAAACATTAGTATAAGATGCAAATGGTGCACCTCACCCCCTATCTTGATTCATGCATTGTCCTCAATACAATAAAAATATATGATATTCAATGACAGACAGTAAAAAGATGAGTAGGGTTAAAGAACACCTCGCACTTGAATTTTGACCAATGCACCAGTATCTGAAACTAAAAAAAAAAATGCTATACGACCAAGTAAATAACATGAAAAATTAAAATAATATGAGTAAATAAAAAGATTGTACACTAAAAAGCAAAAAAATTGGTTATTCCTCCACTAATTCTGGATACACCGGATCCGTCAAGTCCACCTCCATTCCTTGTCCTTCAAAACCCTCAAAAAATGGCTTAAGTCTTTGGTCATTAACCTTTAATGCCTGGCCATTCTTGGGATTTGTGAGCTCCACAGCTCTATTGGGGTAGGCCACCTTGACATGATAGGAGTCATCCCAATAGGATCGGAGTTTGTCTTGGAAGATCGAGAGATGAGAGTTGTACAAGAGCACTTTTTGGCCGGGCTCGAATGGCTTTCGTACAATGGATTTGTCATGAAAGATCTTATCTCGCTCTTTTAAAATTTTAGAGCTCTCATACGCGTCTCTTTGCATCTCTTCCAATTCATTCAATTCTAGTTTCCTATGCTCTTCAGCCATCCTCAAATTGAAATTCAAAGTCATAATGGCCCAATAGGCCTTATATTCCATCTCAATTGGCAAATGGCAAGCCTTTCCATATACAATCCAGTAGGGAGACATGCCTAAGACAGTCTTGTAGGCAGACGGTAAGCCCATAGGGCATCGATCAGTCTATTTGACCGATCTTTCCTATTTGAATTCACCGTCTTTTCTAAAATAATTTTAATCTCTTTATTGACCAACTCGGCTTGACCATTGGTTTGTGGGTGGTATGCGGTGGACACCTTATATGTGACTCCATATTTAAACATTAAAAATGAAAATGGCCTATTGTAGAAATGTAATCCACCATCACTTATCATTGCACGAGGCATCCCAAACCTCGAAAAAATGTTCTCCTTGAGAAATTTGACTGCAACCCGGTGGTCATTAGTCTTAATTGGGATAGCCTCCACCTATTTGGACACGTAGTCCACTGCCAGTAGAATGTATAGATAGTCAAACGACATAGGGAAGAGACCCATGAAGGCGATACCCCAACAATCAAATATTTCGATAACAAGCATAGGGGGAAGGGGCATCATGTTCCTTCAGGTCACGCTACCCTAACGCAGGCATCTATCACACTCTTTACAAAATGAAATACAATCCTTTATAAGAGAGGGCCAATAAAAACTTGACTAAAGAATTTTTGTCGAGGTCTTTTTTACCTAGAAATGGCCACCGCATGATTGTGAATGACAGAATGTAAGGACATCCCACTGTTCATTCTCTAGTACACATCTTCACATGACTTGGTTATGGCAGTATTTGAACAGGTGCGGGTTCTCAAAGTATAAGTACTTCACATCTGCCATAAATTTTCTTCGATCCTCTAGGCTCCAATGCAGTGGTATTTGTCCTATTGCAAGATAGTCACATATGTCAGCATACCAAGGACAAATAGAATAAATTGAGAGTAAATGTTCATCAGGGAAGGAATTAGGGAAGGAATCAGGGATAGAAATGTTCTCATCGGTCTCTTGCACCACTAGTCGGGTCAAATGGTCTGTCACCACATTCTCCACTCCCTTCTTGTCTTTGATCACAAGATTGAACTCTTGGAGTACGAGGATCCACCTAATAAGTCTTGGTTTGGCATTCTGCTTAGACAACAAATACTTCAAATCAGAGTAATCAGTATAGACTACTATTGGTGGACCAATGATGTAAGAATAGAATTTATGTAATGTAAATACTACTGCTAGCAGCTCCTTTTCTGTGGTGGTGTAATTCATTTGGGCTTCATGGAGCATTTTTCTAGCGTAGTAAATTACATAAGGTCTATTGTCCTCCTTTTGATCGAGCACTACGCCGACCGCATAATCACTTGCGTCGCACATAAGCTCAAAAGGTAAATCTCACTTGGCTGGTCACATAATCGGAGGTGCGACAAGCATGCTTTTGAATTTTTTAAAAGATACCTCACAATCATCCAACCACTCGAATGGGACATCCTTAGACAATAAGTTTGTTAAGGGTCGGGCCAATGCACTAAATTTTTTTCTGAAACGATGGTAAAATCTAGCATGGCCTAAAAACGACCTGATATCCTTAACGAATCTTGGCGTAGGCCTCCACCTTTGATTTGTCAACTTTGATACCCCTTGTTGAAACTATATGGCCGAGAAAAATTCCCTCCGTCACCATGAAGTGGCACTTCTCCCAATTGAGGACTAAGTTCTTTTCCTTGTATCTCTCTCGAACTTTCTCTAAATTTCCCAGACATCTTTCAAATGAACCCCCAACACTGAAAAGTCATCCATAAAGACCTCTACTATCTTCTCCACCATGTCACTAAATACCCCATCATGCAACGTTGAAAAGTCTCTGGGGCATTACATAGCCCAAAAGGCATGTGACGGTAGGCAAAAGTACCATAGGGACAAGTGAAGGTGGTCTGCTCTTGATCTTACAATGCAATTTTGATTTGATTGTAGCCGAATTATCCATCTAGAAAGTAATAGAATAGATGCCCCGCTACTCATTCTAATATTTGGTCAAGAAATGGCAATGAAAATTGGTCTTTTCTTGTGAATGTGTTGAGCTTGTGGTAGTCAATGCACACTCTTCATCTAGTGATCACCCTCATTGGAATAAGCTCATTATCATTATTTGCCACCACAGTGACTCCCATCTTCTTGGGAACTACTTGCATGCGGCTAACCCACTTACTATTGGCAATTGGAAAGATGATACCCACGTCAAGTAGCTTTAAGACATCGTCTCTCACCACATCCTTCATGATTGGATTCAACCTTCTTTGTGGTGGTCGAGACAGCTAGGAGTCATCCTCAAGATAGATACAGTGAGTACAAATGAGGGGGCTTATCCCCTTTATGTCGACAATTATCCAACCAATCGCCTCCTTATGTCTCCTTAACAATTAAAAGAGATCTTCTTCTTGCTTTGGATCCAAGGTTGAGCTGATCACCACCAAAAAAGTTTCTTCCTCTCCAAGATATGCATACTTCAAGTGGGATGGTAGTGGCTTCAATTCCAATGCGGGTTTTTGTACGTCCGATGGAAAGATTTTCTTTTCTTGATGTAGAAATTTCTCAAATGTAGGAGTCCATCTCTCCACCCCTTTCAAACTCTCCAACACATCTTGCTCATCAACCTCTTTTATATCAACAATTCCCTCTTCTTCCAACTTGAAGGTGCTCATTTTCTCCAAGTGCTTCTCTACCAAGGTGTCGATCCGGTTAATCTCATGTGCCTCCTCGTCATCCCCTGGTTGCTTGGACAAATTGAACACATTGAGATCCATAGTCATATTCCTAAATGCTAGCTTCATAAGATCGTTCCTGCAATTAATCACAACATTAGATGTAGCAAGAAAAGGCCTACCAAGTATTATAGGGATTTGGGAGTTAAGATTTACAACCGGGTGAGTGTCAAGCACAATAAAATCAACAGAAAAGTAAAATTTATCGACTTNATTAATCTCATGTGCCTCCTTGTCATCCCCCGGTTGCTTGGAAAAATTGAACACATTTAGATCCATAGTCATATTCCCAAATGCTAGCTTCATAAGATCGTTCCTGCAATTAATCACAACATTAGATGTAGCAAGAAAAGGTCTACCAAGTATTATAGGGATTTGAGAGTTAAGATTTGCAACTGGGTGAGTGTCAAGCACAATAAAATCAACAGAAAAGTAAAATTTATCAACTTGCACTAAAACATCCTCAACTACTCCCCTTGGTGTCCGAACACTATGGTCCGCCAGTTGAATCGTGATTATAGTAGACTTCAATTCTTTGAGCTAAAGTTGTTGGTACACCGAGTACGGAAGGAGGTTCACACTAGCTCCCAAATCAAGGAGTGCTTGCTCCACCNTCTTGGTGTCCGGACACTATGGTCCACCAGTTGAATCGTGATTGTAGTAGACTTCAATTCTTTGAGCTGAAGTTGTTGGTACACCGAGTACGGAAGGAGGTTCACACTAGCTCCCAAATCAAGGAGTGCTTGCTCCACCTAGCAATTCTCAATTGTTATGGCAATGATGGGGCAGCCAGTGTCTTTAAACTTTGGAGGAGTGTTTGTCCCCAAAATCGAACTCACTTGCTCCGTGNAGTGCTTGCTCCACCTAGCAATTCTCAATTGTTATGGCAATGGTGGGGCAGCCAAGGTCTTTAAACTTTGGAGGAGTGTTTGTCCCCAAAATCGAACTCACTTGCTCCGTGAGGAATGCTTTCTTGTGAACATTGAGCCACCTCTTCATAGTGCATAAGTCCTTCAAAATCTTTGCACAAGATGGAATTTGATTTATCACGTCAAGGAATGGAATGTTTATTTTCACCTGCTTAAATATTTCAATGATATCAAATTAATTAGCCACCTTGACGGGTGGCTTTCAAGCGATTGGAAAAAGGAGCAGGCATGGGGGAAACAAGCATACTTTCATCAGCAATTTTTTTATTCTCAACTACCTCACTTTCTCTCTTCTCATTCACTCCACCCTCGATGGTGTCACCTATGGTCTCATTTTCTTTTGGCAATGTGGCCTTGGGTGAGACTTTTTACACAATAATCTTATCAATTTGTTTGTCACTACGAAGGGTGGTAACCAACTTGAGTTGCTCACAACTCTCTCTTAAGGGCTCCGATGACTCAACGATATGGTGACCTCTAGGGTTCTCTTGGGGTTGAGTGGGAAATTTCCCTTTCTCTTGTTGTGATGCCTCCATAGAGCTTGTCAGCTTCGTGAGTTAGACTCGAATGTCATTAAAAGTTACGGCATTTTGATTGTTGATGGTAGTCTGACTTTAAATGAAAGTATGAACCATATCCTCCAAATTCCTCTTGTGGGGAGGTTGATAGGTGGAAGGATTGGATGACCGTTAGGAAAAGCTTTATGGAGGTGGACTTGGTGAAAATTTTTGTGGTGATGGGTTTGACGAATGCCCTTGTAGATTGTTCCGAGGGTATTGGGAATTAGATCCTTAACCTTGGGATTGAAATTGATTTTACCTAGGAGTCAGAAGAGGTGTGTATGCATTTGAACCATGAGGAATGGGATTCTCATTTCTTCAATTAAAGTTCGGGTGATTGCACCAACCCAAATTGTAAGTGTTTGAATGTGGAGAGAATGATTGCCTCATTTGATTAAAGGCATTAACTTGCTCATGATACACTTCCTTAAGTGCCAGAATGTTAGGACACTCCGATATGAAATGATCTACACTCTCACAAATTGAGCAACCTTCCTTAATCTTTGAAACATTAGACACCTCATGTCTCTTATTTACCTCAAGACTCTCAACCTTCTTAGACAACTTGGCAATTTTGGAAAGCAAATATTCCCGGTCTCTCAAGTCATAAATACCTCCCCCATGAGTTTTGTTATTCCCTTGAGGAAAAGACCTTGGTACATCGGTGGGATCTTTAATGTCCCATGATTGTGTATTTTATACCAATGTATCAAAATAGTCTAAGGCCTTATCGGGGTCCTTACTCAAAAACCCCCCATTACACATCATATCTATGAACTGTCGATGGCCCGATGTGATTTCCTCATAGAAGAAACTCACCAACTATCATGGTTTAAAGCCATGGTGTGGAATGGATTATATTAACTCCTTGTACCAATCCCAACATTGGTAGAATTGTTCATTGGGCTTCTTCAAAAAGTTTTGAATATATTTTTTTAAAGTGGTGGTTTTATGCATCGAAACTTTTTTTTTTTAAAACTTGGAGAGCATTTGGTTCCAAGATGTTATGGATCGAGGCCTCAAGGAATTAAGCCATGTTTTTGCCTTATCTCTCAAGGAAAAGGGGAACAATTTCAGCCTATCTATGTCTTCCATACCATGATTGGTGAGGAAGGTTGACTATTTCCTCGAAATCCTTTATGTGCAAGTAGGGGTTCTGATTCTGAATTCCATGGAACGTGGGGAGTAGTTGCAACATTCCTGGTTTAACTAGGACGAGATGAGCTTGGACCGAAAGGAGGATACATGAGGGTGTGGTGCTTCTTGTGGGTAGAAGGAAATCCCTCATTGACCTTGTCAAAGGCTCAATGTGGATGTTGTTCCCTTCATTCACGGGAGGGGAAAATTCCATTTGTGGATTGGGCATTCTAGGTTCTTATCCTCCCCCACCCCGTTGCATGTTTGGANTAAGAGGAGAAAATTCCATTTGTGGATTGGGCATTCTAGGTTCTTATCCTCCCCCACCCCGTTGCATGTTTGGATTGACACCTATATTCTCAAAATTATCACCCGCATCCTCGGGTGGGTCTTGGTCAATGTTCATATTGGGNATCCTCCCCCACCCCGTTGCATGTTTGGATTGGCACCTATATTCTCAAAATTACCACCCGCATGCTCGGGTGGGTCTTGGTCAATGTTCATATTGGGGCCCAAGGGTTGTCTAACTAGTCGGTTTTGTTGATCCCGGACCCCACATATAACAGAACTATCTACAAATAACAATGTAAACAAAAGTATATCCAAGGATTAACATACCTCAGCCCATGATGAACATCACGGGACTCACCTCCGTTGTCCGAAAATCACCTTNCGACCCCACATATAACAAAACTATCTACAAATAACAATGTAAACAAAAGTATATCCAAGGATTAACATACCTCAGCCCATGATGAACATCACGGGACTCACCTCCGTTGTCCGAAAATCACCTTCTTGATTCGACACTTGTCTTCCCTAGCAACGGCGCCAAAAATACTTGGATGTTTCCCGTTGTAGTATATCCTAACCTGTAAACATCATCCTTCAATGCATATAGTCTATGTGTGGATGGGAGTGTCACTTTCCCTTGGAATGATGTCAAAAGAAAGGGCAACAGAATGGTTGAATGACATGTGTGTGTGTGTGAACAAAAATGCTTCCCAAGTGTAAGAAGACTTTTGTGTGTCATGTTTTACTTGGAACCGTATTCCAAGGTCGTCTCCTTAGGGAAGGAGGNCATGTGTGTGTGTGTGAACAAAAATGCTTCCCAAGTGTAAGAAGACTTTTGTGTGTCANTCTAGGGTTCTCTTGGGGTTGAGTGGGAAATTTCCCTTTCTCTTGTTGTGATGCCCCCATAGAGCTTGTCAGCTTCGTGAGTTAGACTCGAATGTCATTAAAAGCTNATATGGTGACCTCTAGGGTTCTCTTGGGGTTGAGTGGGAAATTTCCCTTTCTCTTGTTGTGATGCCCCCATAGAGCTTGTCAGCTTCGTGAGTTAGACTCGAATGTCATTAAAAGCTACGGCATTTTGATTGTTGATGGTAGTCTGACTTTAAATGAAAGTATGAACCATATCCTCCAAATTCCTCTTGTGGGGAGGTTGATAGGTGGAAGGATTGGATGACCCTTAGGAAAAGCTTTATGGAGGTGGACTTGGTGAAAATTTTTGTGGTGATGGGTTTGACGAATACCCTTGCAAATTGGTCCGGGGGTATTGGGAATTAGATGCTTAACCTTGGGATTGAAATTGATTTTACCTAGGAGTCACAAGAGGTGTGTATACATTTGAACCATGAGAAATGGGATTCTCATTTCTTCAATTAAAGTTCGGGTGATTGCACCAACCCAGATTGTAAGTGTTTGAATGTGGAGAGAATGATTGCCTCGTTTGGTTAAAGGCATTAACTTGCTCGTGATACACTTCCTTAAGTGCCAGAATGTTAGGACACTCCGATATGAAATGATCTACACTCTCACAAATTGAGCAACCTTCCTTAATCTTTGAAACATTAGACACCTCATGTCTCTTATTTACCTCAAGACTCTCAACCTTCCTAGACAACTTGACAATTTTGGAAAGCAAATCTTCCCGGTCTCTCAAGTCATAAATACCTCCCCCATGAGTTTTGTTATTCCCTTGAGGAAAAGACCTTGGTACATCAGTGGGATCTGTAATGTCCCATGATTGTGTATTTTATACAAATGTATCAAAATAGTCTAAGGCCTTATCGGGGTCCTTACTCAAAAACCCCCCATTACACATCATATCTATGAACTGTCGATGGCCCGGTGTGATTTCCTCATAGAAGAAACTCACCAACTATCATGGTTTAAAGCCATGGTGTGGAATGGATTATATTAACTCCTTGTACCGATCCCAACATTGGTAGAATTGTTCATTGGGCTTCTTCAAAAATTTTTGAATATATTTTTTTAAAGTGGTGGTTTTATGCATCGAAACTTTTTTTTATAAAAAACTTGGAGAGCATTTGGTTCCAAGATGTTATGGATCGAGGCCTCAAGGAATTAAGCCATGTTTTTGCCTTATCTCTCAAGGAAAAGGGGAACAATTTCAGCCTATATATGTCTTCCATACCATGATTGGTGAGGAAGGTTGACTATTTCCTCGAAATCCTTTATGTGCAAGTAGGGGTTCTGATTCTCAATTCCATGGAACGTGGGGAGTAGTTGCAACATTCTTGGTTTAACTAGGACGAGATGAGCTTGGACCGGAAGGAGGATACATGAGGGTGTGGTGCTTCTTGTGGGTAGAAGGAAATCCCTCATTGACCTTGTCAAAGGCTCAATGTGGATGTTGTTCCCTTCATTCACGGGAGGGGAAAATTCCATTTGTGGATTGGGCATTCTAGGTTCTTATCCTCCCCCACCCCGTTGCATGTTTGGATTGGCACCTATATTCTCAAAATTACCACCCGCATGCTCGGGTGGGTCTTGGTCAATGTTCATATTGGGGCCCAAGGGTTGTCTAACTAGTCGGTTTTGTTGATCCCGGACCCCACATATAACAGAACTATCTACAAATAACAATGTAAACAAAAGTATATCCAAGGATTAACATACCTCAGCCCATGATGAACATCACGGGACTCACCTCCGTTGTCCGAAAATCACCTTCTTGATTCGACACTTGTCTTCACTAGCAACGGCGCCAAAAATACTTGGATGTTTCCCGTTGTAGTATATCCTAACCTGTAAACATCATCCTTCAATGCATATAGTCTATGTGTGGATGGGAGTGTCACTTTCCCTTGGAATGATGTCAAAAGAAAGGGCAACAGAATGGTTGAATGAAATGTGTGTGTGTGTGTGTGAACAAAAATGCTTCCCAAGTGTAAGAAGACTTTTGTGTGTCATGTTTTACTTGGAACCGTATTCCAAGGTCATCTCCTTAGGGAAGGAGGTTAATCATGTA
Source organism: Ilex paraguariensis (assembly GCA_963454935.2). Lineage (NCBI taxonomy): Eukaryota > Viridiplantae > Streptophyta > Magnoliopsida > Aquifoliales > Aquifoliaceae > Ilex > Ilex paraguariensis. Next base: position 533,302 of record CAUOFW020003869.1, read on the forward strand.
GAAGGTACTTTTGGTGAAAGAAAAGTGTAAAATCTTTTGTTGTTTGAAATTGGTTTGTGATTTGTGTTGTGATGAAATTGAAATGGAAAACAAGTGTTGGCTAATCCGAAGGGTTCACTCCAATGGGAATGTCAAGTCAACTCGAAACCTTTCTCCAATGGTGCATAGATGAACGATTGATTCATGGAAGCGAGGGATGAGATGGAAGTGAGGATCCAAGCATAACCTGTAACAAGTCTATGGGATATCAAAGACTCACACCATGTCCTCAATCAACCCAGTCAAAACCGAACCATCGTACACCGAGGGGGGGAAAGAAGATGAGTTGAAATGACATATCCAAGAGAAGGTCTCCCTTGGATTAGCCAACTTGAAGACTTAGTTACTCATGCTTAAGGTAAAGACAACAATGTAATGAGAAGACATTATGAAGAAATGAAGATTGAAGCTAAGCATAAATAAAATGCACAAATATAACTTTCGGATAATTATACATGTCCATTACCTCTTACTAAAGATTGAATGAGAAACTACTCACTCTTCATGATTTTGGTAAAGCCATAAAAGTGAGTGATGTTCATTCCTTCAAGTAGAAGAGTTGCAAGGTAAAACATATTACACACGGAGCCAATTTTCGACAAAGAATAAATGAATCATGTTCCACCCTTCATGACTTTGATGAAGCTCTAGAAAAGTGGAAGAGTTTCACTCCTCTAAGGGAAGAAAGAAGCTCAAAATAATGGAAATAAAAGAAAACAATAAATTAAAAGAAAGCAATAATACGATAAAATAAGCAATATATTTAAAGAAAGCAATAATAAGAAAGTAATAATGACTTTTGGAGAGTTTTTCACTACCAAAAGGTGCTCTTTTCGAAAAAGCAATCATAAAAGAAAAGAATAATGACTTTTGGAGGATTTTCTATTACCAGAAGGTGCTCTTTTCAAAAAAACAATAATGACTTTTGGTGGATTTTTCACTACCAAAAGATGTTTTTTACAAGAAATATGATACAAAAAAGCAACAATGACTTTTAGAGAGTTTTCTACTACCAAAAGATGCTCTTTATAAGAAAGATGATACAAGAAAAAAAATAATTTTTACAAAACCCAAGGGATGGTATTTATAGGCAAAAAGGGAGGGCTTGAATTATACTGTGATCCCCCTCCTTTTTGAGCTTTTAATAATTGGCACCCTATAGTTTGTAGCTTTAATAATTGGCACCCTATAATTTGTAGCTTTGATAATTGGCTCCTCATTAGCTTGTAGCTTTGACGCAATTGGCTCCCCAGTAGTTGGTAGTTTTGACGCACAAAACCCTGAAAAGAATAACAATCAATGCATTATCCCTAATTCACATACTAACCCTAATTTGATTTATTTTGACTAGTTTAATTTTGTTTAAATAACATAATTGACCTATTAACTTAATTAAATTATGCATTAATTAGGTTAATCAACCATTTATAAATTTCGGGTCTTTCTTGGGGTGGATATTTATGGACTTCCACCAACGGTCACCCAACCAAAACGGCATTTATGGACTTCCACCAACAGCTCCGCATAGGCCGACACACTTTATGGACTAAATACCAACAGAGTAAGTATCTGAATCATCGAGTCTTGCACCTAAGGGACAATCTAGACTTTCTTACTAACCCTGACCCTATTTTCAATGCAACCCGTACGACTCAGTTGAACCTTGGTCTAATTCTCCAAAGTTCACGCATCATCCACTTAGAATGGTGTTTAATCAAAACCATGCACACACCCACACCCATATCACATGCCTACGAATGTGATGCTTCCCTTGCATATGCAATGTAATGTACAATTACATTTCATATCATTATGTTACCAAGATTTCAATTACAATTACAACATCATGTTCAACATGTCATGAGCACAATATGAACAACATTCCATCTCAAATATCATTCTCAATTGACAATATATCATAAAGCATATAATTACAGTCCATATTCTCACCAAACATGTTACATCTTCAATAAAACAACCACGCTAAATCAACCTAGGCATTTTATCAATCACCCAAAAGGCACAAAATCATATAAAAACATAATCGTGCCCAATTTATCACATTCTCATTAATCACCAAATGATCAATTCTCAACAAACCCAATTCATACAAATTTGGTCTTATTCATTCTCATACCATTTTTCATACTCTAGTTATAGTAGAAATACATTTAGACAAGAGATTTCATCTCAAGTCATACTACCCATTTCATATGAAACTCTAGGTTAAAAAAAAAACCTAACTAAGAGAAGAACCCTACCTCTTGAAGCGCAATACGAGTGGTAGAAACTTTCAAGAACCCAAAATCAAGCTTCAAGCATTAATTTCTAAAAATTATGTCCTTAAGACTTTGTCAAAATCCTTGATTTATGGTACATAGACATAGATCTCATCGAGTAGATGAACTTTAGTTCTTGGCCTGAATCGATTCAACCAACGGTTGGCCCTATATCGTAGGGAGAAGCTTGAAACCCACTTGATTTTCCCTCTTTTCTTCTCCCTCTCTCTCTTTCTGAAAATTTGAAGGCAAATGGAGAGAAAAACTGATTTTTCTCCCCTATTTATACTCTTTGGATACTTGGCCCACAACCCGCTACATGTCCCGTCTTTTACTGATCCGATTCCGTTCGAATCAATTAAATCTCTTTCTGTTTTAAGTTCAATATATTTTATTTAAACTAAATTTAAATTATTTGTCAAAATTTTGAAATAAATTCCTAGTCGCGTTTATTTTGGTCACTCGACACCTTATCGCCTTATAAAAGGCAAAAAATTCAACTGTCTCGAAATTTAATGAAAATTGATTGGGTAACTAGATTTCGCAAGACGAATCCAACGGTGAGATTCTTTTTATCATCTAATTTCTAGAAAATTTTGGGTTTTCAACCCATACCGCAGCAGCTAATTAACGTTTTACCCTTTTTTTATAAAAATTTAATTTTTTCTGAGTTTTACCGAAATTTTCAATTCTCGTGTAGTAATAATTTTTTTGTTTGGGAATGTGTTCTTGTTGGTCTAAAGAGAAGCATAACAATGGATATAATTTTTTTGCTAAATATGAGTTTAAAATAGTATGATGCATAACAATTGATATTTATTTTTTTAGAGCATGGAGTGGTCCTAGTCCTAATTTTTTTTGATAAGTGTAATTCATAACAGTCTGATTCAGGACCGACATTTTCACGATTTCTATTTAATATGCATTCATAGTCTCATTTGTTAGAATTTTTTTGTTGATTGCTAAGTTTGATTCATTTCTTTTGTAAACTCCCCTCCCCACACTCTTATCTTTATATAACAAGTAATCATTTTTCTTTTTCTTTTTTTGAAACACTAATATTGTAAAACCAGGGTAAATATGTAAAATCGTTTGTAGTAGAACTTGTACTAACTACGTTTGATGTACAAATGTATGTTGTATAAGTTTGGGTCGGTGTTGAAAGGGTTTAGAATGGATTGGAAATAAAAAACAGGTGAAACAGACAAATACGGACAAACAGTACTAGTACCACGTTGTCCAGAGTACCATTTACCGGTACCAAGTTGTCTAGAAGGCATACAGTGTACCGGTATTCTTTCTAAAAATCAGAAATTTTTAAAATTGTTTTGTCGAGCTTTAGAACTATACATTCTTTCCTTCAAATGTTACAAATGGATAATAGTAGAGTACCAAGGATGGTATGTTGGACCTCAAATGGGTCAATCGATTTAAACCTTCATTAATAGCAATTCGGAGGAATAAAATAGTAATTTTAGTGTTTCAAATGTAAATTTAATTTAGTATAAAGATAAATCATAAAACTAAATATTTTTAGGTTAAAATAACATTAAAAATGAATCCGGAACGTCTAAAAACCTTATGGTAGTCATAGGGATCAAATTTGAGATATTTAATGGCAAAACCTTAATTTAGGAGAAAAATATAATCTTTAGGCCCTATGAACAATAAAAAATCGAGATTAACTGGCTTTAAAACACCATTTTCATCACATTTTCTGTCATTCTTTCACTCCACTCTCATCCCAAAACCACTTAAAACCCTAGGAGAAGATAAATGGAGAAAGAAAAGAGAGGAATGAAGTCTCTAGAGCTTGGACTTTGCTTGAGACTTTTGATTCAAGAGAGGGGTTTTCTTTCCACTCTTGTTCATTGAGGCTAGGGCTTATATATATGTATTATTTTCACTCTCATTCATATATAGATGCTATGAAATCCTTATTCCTTGACATTTTTGCAAAGATTTCTATGTTTTGAAGGAAGTTATGGGGAAATAGCTATCAAATCTCTTTTTTCTTGCCTTAGAATCCTAGTTTTCAAGGAAAATGAATTTTCTCTTGATTTTTCCTTTGTCCTTGATTTCAAAACTTTATTGCTTTGTATTCAACAATAAAATTGTATTGTGATAATCTCTTTCTTATTTTCTTAAACTGTTCTATGGTAATACTACATGTAAAATTTGAAAATTTTAGAATTTGCTAGTTATTTGAGAAATTGTTGGGAATTGTATCTCTTGTGGATATTTGGATGACCGTGGGTGGTCATTGACCGGGTATCGTAGAGTAGGTAGATGCATTTCTTACTCCATGCGGGTTTGAATTTTTTCTAGCACTCGTAGTGGGGTTGGTGCCTTATGAGGACCAAACCACTATTCGCTCACGGGTACTAAGGATGAGGGTTAGTATACTATTTCTGGGTTGGATTCGTCACTACCAATGTGTTGGTATACGCCCTTCCTAAAAGTTGGAGATCCTTGCGAGGATTGAGTGTGTGTGTGTGGGCTAGAATAGTTTTGATATGTTTATTCATGCGATGTCATACATCATACTTAAGATACATATACATAGATACATAACGATGTGAAGGATAAAAGTTGTGGTTTGATAAACATTGTTGAAAATGGCTTATTGTGGGAATTGGTTTTTATCTCTTCTTTCGTTTTATTGGTATTGCTTAAACTTGAGATTGGATGAACTATCACTGTTTTCTTTCAAAAGTTATATATGATATTTGTGAAATGAGACCGACTTGTTTTATATGCTTTCAAAACCTTGTCCACGTTTGGGAGGATTTTCCTATAGAGCTTAGTGCTCACCCCCTACAAATAATATTTATTTTTACATTTCGGTTTAGAGAAGGAGCTCATGGTTAAGGAGCCGACACATTAGGAAGCTCAAATAGATGGGAATGTGGATCCTGAGGTGGATGTTTAGAGTTATACTCTCTCTCATGTTCTAGACTAGGAAATTATTTTTGAGACAATGTAGAGTCTAATATTTTGTTATTCCGCTGCAAGATTAAATTTGATTCTTTTGGATGTAATTGCCAAGGTTTGGCATATTCTTTTGAAATGGTGTTGTAGATATTATGGATGATAAATGAAATTATCTTTATTTATGAATTTTATTAGTTGCTCTCATAATGTGAATGGTTTCAGATTGTAATATCGTCCAAGGGGAAATTTAGGGTGTTACAGCTTTGCTTCATTTCTTAGTAATGTGATTTTTGTCTAATGCTTCATAAGAGGTTTTCAAATCTTAACTCGTTCATTTTTTGTAGCGTTGAAGAATGGCATCGTCAAATAGAACAAGTAGTGAAAAATAGGCAATGTGGATGTGGGCATAGAGCACTCCTTAAGATTTCAGAATCTACGGATAATCTAGAAAAATTATACTATCATTGTCCTTGTTCAAATAATAAGACATACGGGTTTTTCACGTATCCTCGTAATGTTGTATTCAAGCTCTCGATGAGTTGAGTACTCCTCATACCTACTGTGAAAGTATTCTTCAAATATATATGTGGTCATTTGTCCTTAAATGCCCAAGTTGAATTGATCCAAATGTTATCTTGCAAATTATATTCATCAAGCAACAATTTCCATGCTTCAAACAATTCATGTTCTTCCTCATATCCATGCATGCAATTTTTGAATTGTCTTGGAAAGTTTGAACCATCCTTATATAGGTACCCTAGATGCTTTAAAGCATTTTGGGATAGGTGTTATGTACATAACCTATGAAAAGTCTCTGGTATCACTTGGGATAAACCCTTAGCCATTACTTGATCTTGGTCAGTAAATATGGTAACCGGCTTCTTTCTTAGACATCACATGTAGAAATGTATCAAATAACCATTGAAATGATATTGTCTTTTCATCATACATCAATGCAACACCAAATATTACTATCTCCCAAAAATGATAAAAACCAATAAAAATCCTAAAAGGTCGATACTCCTTATTTTTTTGGAATGTTGTGTCAAATGAAACAACATCCCCAAATTGACCATAATCAATTATCATTCTTGAGTCAACAAAAAAAATAATTGTGATATACTGCACACCATCATAGAATGATGAATTTTTTGATGTTTCTATTTGAAAATATTTCAACAAACTATCAGCTTCATCATATTGCAAGTCTCATTGTCTCCTTTGTTGAATGTAAATTTTTTTGATCTTGACGAGTGAACCCTAAGCTTTCCCTCCCATCTGCTTGTGTACTCAATAGTTCATACTAGGCCTTTAGTGAGTTCCCACAATTCTCAGCCATATCAACATTTAAGCTTTGTCCTTTAGAAACCTTTCGTTGGGATGACATTATATGCATACATTCAACAAGGTNGTCTCCTTTGTTGAATGTAAATTTTTTTGATCTTGACGAGTGAACCCTAAGCTTTCTCTCCCATCTGCTTGTGTACTCAATAGTTCATACTAGGCCTTTAGTGAGTTCCCACAATCCTCAGCCATATCAACATTTAAGCTTTGTCCTTTAGAAACCTTTCGTTGGGATGACATTATATGCATACATTCAACAAGATGCAAAAAGTGATTATGTTTGTCTTCCCATTTCACCACAAAAAAATTTCAAGTATCTTTCTTAAGAGATATGCACATGTGAGCTGAACAATTCGTTCGTGTCTCTGCTCGAGACTTCGCTATCCTCAAATCTCTTTTATCTCGACTTCTTTGTCTTTCTTTATAACAAACATATTTTCTATAGATTACTAAACCATCCTTCAAACTTTTGTTGTGATAATCTTTCTGCACACTAAATCCCACAGATCTTNTCGACTTCTTTGTCTTTCTTTATAACAAACATATTTTCTATAGATTACTAAACCATACTTCAAACTTTTGTTGTGATAATCTTTCTGCACACTAAATCCCACAGATCCTCCATAATTATTATAGAATCTATAAATATCTTCCTTTGTGTCAAATTGCATGTCAATACGCGAAATATTATATGTTATCTCAATTTTGACATATTCTGTCTCCATTATAAATATATCCCCTAAAATGCCAAAAAAGTTACGAAAATATTAATACAATATTACCATCATATTAAGAACAAAATATAACCTTAATATATCCTACATTTAAAATATTGATAAGCATAATGTTCAAGATGTCTAATCTACATGAAACATATTGAAAAGCTTAAACAATTTTTTTTAACAAATCTACAAATTAGGATGTATATTTTCGAGTGTAGAGTATAATAGAAAAAAATGAAAAAAGTTTAAATATAAATTTTAACACATCAACACACTAGTACATTTTCAAAGCTTAAACATAATCATAAACAATAGATTACTGGTAATTTTGGGGATATTTTTAATGTAAGATAGTGCAGAACAAATGGAGTGAAGAGGAACTTGAACTTGAACTTAAACATAATCTTAAACTATACGAAATCATTGGAAATAAAAAAAAATTAACTGACAAATGAGGATGGTGTCGAACGAATGGAGTGAAGAGGAGTTACTGGTTTGTGATGGATGGTTCCGAAAGCCTATGGGTCTGATTAGGTCTGGTTTGAGAGAAGTATGAGGAATCAATTTGTTTATATTCAATCTAAATCAACTATATCCAAACATTTTTGAGAGATTAAGAACAACTAAGTGATCTTACGTTCGGAGTATGGTGGTTCCAATTCATGTTGTCCCTTTCATTTTTATCTTTTTCTTTTGCAATCGAGTGGACTCGAGCAATTTGATTTCATGGACTTTGAAATGGATATTCCATTCCTAACCTGTTTTTATGTAGTATTTGGACCATTTGAAATTAATTTATAGATTTTACGAACTAAATGAGACAACTAAAATTAAAGAACCTACAAGGCATTAAGTACTTTGGGGACTGTAGAATGATTTTACCCAAACATAGAATTTCATTTGAAACTTACAATGAAGTTTTTTGCAAACTTTAATGACCATTATGGGTATGAATCAACAATTTTCAAGGCAGATCACCACTCGAGATGAGGGTCCTTAGTGTAATTTCATATGATCGGGGGAATTCTATAATGTCATCAGAAGTATCCAAAACGAAAACAGAGATACAATTACAGACATCAATTTATGAACTCTATTTTGCTTTCTCCTTTGTTGAAATAAAATTAGATATTTGGGGGACAAAAAAAATTATTTTTCGTCAAATTCATAGTGGAGGTTAATTATTAGGGTAATGTGAAATTAATAATAAATTAAAGGTATAATATCTATGTAATAAAGTAGTTAAAAAAGTTTGTCAAGAACTTTTGTGGCTTAGATTATTTTCAAGCTTTTGATCTAGCGATCATAATTGGACTTAACTCTAATATTCTTATCTCATAGAACTGTCTCTCTCTCTCTCTTTCATATCTCTTAGAAATTTTAAACACAGTATCTCATCTCTCTCTCTCTCTCTAATAAAGTAGAAAGAGTTTTAAACCCCCAAACTTATAAAATTGTTCGAACACCTCAGATTATTTCAAGATTGTTAAACTGACGATGTTAATTGATTCTCAAAATTTTTTCCTACCAAAAAATTGGACTAAGAGTTTCATTCCATTTTCAACACTAGAGTCTCATTTCTCGGTCACACACCCAAATCAAACTTTCAATTAAATTCCCCAACCCAATATAATTCTTAAATTAAACTATCTTTGAATCTCACTTTCCAACCCAATCCAATTCAATATCTAAATAGCAATTTTCTATTTTTAATTCTCCCAAAATCATGGCCTCAGATTCCCTCCAACTCCTCAATCATGCCTATCACCTAATATCTCACCTTAAATCTCTCTTTCTTCCCTCTAGATCTCCTTTTTAAAATAATCATCTCTCAAGTCATCAACACTTCATAATGATCCTCCCATGATCCATCTTCTCTCTTATTTCTTTGCCTCCCCCGCTTTCTGTCAATCAATCCTCTCTTCCCCAAAGTACTACCCCATTTCTTCATTTCCTTTTCTCTCAAACCACTTTCTCTCTTCTCTCTGATTGAGACACACCGACCACCACCAGCGATGCTGCCAGCCTAGCGACGCGACCCACCAGATACCCCCTCTTCCTCTCGCCTTCAATCACCAACCCCATCCAATCTTTCTCCATCTCTTTCTCTTTTCCCTGATAAAACACATTTGCCTCCACTAACCCCCCCAATGAGCATACACCCTTCCCTTTTCCTTTTTGTCTTTGGCCATATTCCCCCTTCCTTTATATCCCTCCAAGTTCACCCCTCCCCTATTTCTCTTTTTCACGGCCTACACTCACACACCCTCATCTACACAAACGCACACATCAAGGTCAATTTTTTTATATATGCATTTTGTTTAAATTTGCTTATTATACAATTAATTTCTCTATATATGCTTGATATATTGATCTTGATTAGAATGTTAATTTGGGTTTTTATTTTATTTTATGGTATGTCTCTTTTGATGTGAATTTTGATATGTGTTTTGTGACATTTAGTTGAATTTGATCTATGAAAGTCTGAAAGATCATGAAGGACTGTTTCAGTGATTTTGCTATGAAAAAATTTATAAACTTCAGTTTTCTGTCTTTGTGTAGGCGTTTAATTTATATGGATTTAGCTGATGAACATTTTCTCTCATGCACTGCTGCTGCTGTTGTTGCTCAGGTATGTCTTCCCTCTCTTTATTGCTACTTGATGGGACATTTCCAAATACTCCAAGATGAAGACACGTGTCTTCGACATCAGTAAATTCTTGTTATTGTAATCACGACACGTACCCATCCGATCACAAGTCCCTGTTCCCCTGAAGTACTGTTCATAGGGATCAATGACACTTAGTACGTTACGTACCGACACGTATCCTTCGATCAAATATGGGTACATCGGTCCTTACATGTATCACTTCCCTCGGTACCGANTTAAACAATTTTTTTTAACAAATCTACAAATTAGGATGTATATTTTCGAGTGTAGAGTATAATAGAAAAAAATGAAAAAAGTTTAAATATAAATTTTAACACATCAACACACTAGTACATTTTCAAAGCTTAAACATAATCATAAACAATAGATTACTGGTAATTTTGGGGATATTTTTAATGTAAGATAGTGCAGAACAAATGGAGTGAAGAGGAACTTGAACTTGAACTTAAACATAATCTTAAACTATACGAAATCATTGGAAATAAAAAAAAATTAACTGACAAATGAGGATGGTGTCGAACGAATGGAGTGAAGAGGAGTTACTGGTTTGTGATGGATGGTTCCGAAAGCCTATGGGTCTGATTAGGTCTGGTTTGAGAGAAGTATGAGGAATCAATTTGTTTATATTCAATCTAAATCAACTATATCCAAACATTTTTGAGAGATTAAGAACAACTAAGTGATCTTACGTTCGGAGTATGGTGGTTCCAATTCATGTTGTCCCTTTCATTTTTATCTTTTTCTTTTGCAATCGAGTGGACTCGAGCAATTTGATTTCATGGACTTTGAAATGGATATTCCATTCCTAACCTGTTTTTATGTAGTATTTGGACCATTTGAAATTAATTTATAGATTTTACGAACTAAATGAGACAACTAAAATTAAAGAACCTACAAGGCATTAAGTACTTTGGGGACTGTAGAATGATTTTACCCAAACATAGAATTTCATTTGAAACTTACAATGAAGTTTTTTGCAAACTTTAATGACCATTATGGGTATGAATCAACAATTTTCAAGGCAGATCACCACTCGAGATGAGGGTCCTTAGTGTAATTTCATATGATCGGGGGAATTCTATAATGTCATCAGAAGTATCCAAAACGAAAACAGAGATACAATTACAGACATCAATTTATGAACTCTATTTTGCTTTCTCCTTTGTTGAAATAAAATTAGATATTTGGGGGACAAAAAAAATTATTTTTCGTCAAATTCATAGTGGAGGTTAATTATTAGGGTAATGTGAAATTAATAATAAATTAAAGGTATAATATCTATGTAATAAAGTAGTTAAAAAA
>CAUOFW020003869.1:545943-613071 GCA_963454935.2 Ilex paraguariensis
CTAGGTTAGTCATCATGACCTCGTCTTACACAATTGGTGTCAGAAGGCACAAGAAGGCAGAAGACACAACCAATGGGAAATGGGCGCGTGGCATATTGTGTCACATCAGAGACAAAAAGACTGGATGTCCTTGCTGACACACGACTTGGAAAAGCAAGCATTTAGTTACATCATTCCCTTAATGAGACAACATTTAATGCGGTAAGGCTCGGAAGTGAAAGGTAATAAATGTCCCTAAGATTGGGCATTTATTACATCCTTGCCGAGAGGAGCTTATTAAAAAATCGGCAGGCCGATGATGCAGCCTTGGTTGCTCGGGATCCCGAGCAGTTAAAAGAGAAGACATTCCTCATAGGAATCAGTGCGCACATTGCCCGTATCTAATGATCACCTACTGACCACACTGACAGCAATCATGAATTTTTGAAATATAAATACTCCTCACAAAAGGCAAGACGATATGCAATGAAAATTTTTTTCTCAAACCTATACTCAGTATTTTCTTCTTCCCCTCTCTCAAAAACTAACTTGATCGTCGGAGGGGATACGCCGGAAAACACTCCGGCGCCCTTCTAACTTGTCTTTTTTTGTTCCAGGAACCTCCCTCAGCCTTACTGGACTGCTCCTTTGATCCACGAAAGTCATCCATTACCGTTCTAGGCCGCCAACGGATATCAGCCTGTTCCAAACAGCAAGGTTGACCATTTGACTGACTGACTCGAGTTTATCACGGGAGAGATCTGTTCTCGTTTTTATATTGTGCAAGATCCTGCACGCACAATCTGGCACCGTCTGTGAGAAACGACTAGTTTTCCTAGTTTCTTCTCTATAAAGAACAGTGACCATGGTGAATACTCGACAAAAAGGGAAAGGTCCCCAGCAAAGAAGTTTTGAATTACGAGCTCCATGTCATACTGGAGGGAAGGATCACACTGATGGGAATAGAAATACNATAGATTTTACGAACTAAATGAGACAACTAAAATTAAAGAACCTACAAGGCATTAAGTACTTTGGGGACTGTAGAATGATTTTACCCAAACATAGAATTTCATTTGAAACTTACAATGAAGTTTTTTGCAAACTTTAATGACCATTATGGGTATGAATCAACAATTTTCAAGGCAGATCACCACTCGAGATGAGGGTCCTTAGTGTAATTTCATATGATCGGGGGAATTCTATAATGTCATCAGAAGTATCCAAAACGAAAACAGAGATACAATTACAGACATCAATTTATGAACTCTATTTTGCTTTCTCCTTTGTTGAAATAAAATTAGATATTTGGGGGACAAAAAAAATTATTNGAGGAATCATTTAAATAACAAGGCAGAAAGCTCCAGGGCCCCAAAGCGACCAAGAGTCAACGAGCACCCTCTTAACGACCATTCTAGGAAGGCAATGCCTTTAGCCCTGGACGACCTTTGGCGGGGATTGTCAAGACGGAGGAAGGGAGATGNTTTTCGTCAAATTCATAGTGGAGGTTAATTATTAGGGTAATGTGAAATTAATAATAAATTAAAGGTATAATATCTATGTAATAAAGTAGTTAAAAAAGTTTGTCAAGAACTTTTGTGGCTTAGATTATTTTCAAGCTTTTGATCTAGCGATCATAATTGGACTTAACTCTAATATTCTTATCTCATAGAACTGTCTCTCTCTCTCTCTTTCATATCTCTTAGAAATTTTAAACACAGTATCTCATNACGACGCCCAGGAAATGGGGGACCTATTGATGAACTCGGAGACTTCAGAAGACATCTCGTTAGGGAGAAAATTGATCTCAGAGTTCGATTGGAATCCAGGAGAAAGAGTAAGGCTGTCCAGGATGAGGTCGAAGACGAGGTCATACAAACACCCTTTACCAGGGATATCGGAGAGATGGAGGTTCCAAAAAATTCGTTGTGCCAAGGTTCAAAACTTATGATGGGCGGTCCGATCCCGAAGCCCACCTCAGGCAATATAAGCAAATGATGTCCCTGTATTATTCAGACCAACGGTTCCTCTGCCAAGTGTTTCCTATGAGCTTGGGGGACTCTGCGATGAAGTGGTTCGAGGCGCTTCCCCCCAACAGCATTGGATCATGGAAAGAATTGACGAGACGGTTCCTGGCCCGATTCATTACGGGGAGTAAGCGGCCTAAAGACGTTGGATCATTGCTAACGCTCAGACGGAGGGAATCCAAGACCTTTCGCCAGTACGCCATCCGGTATTGGGAAGAAGTTAATGAGGTAGAGGGCTGCTTGAAAGTCATGGCAGCGACGTCTTTCAGGCTCGGCTTGGCAAGGGACACGAACCTGTACTGATCCCTGACCAAAAAGACTCTCTCGAATATGGGTGAGCTAATGACCCGAATAAACAAGTACTCTAGGATCGAGGACGAGATGAGAAGCAGTAAAGACAGAACCCTCCAACCTAAGAGAAAAGACAGGGAACGGGAGGATACTTTCCGAAAGGGACTGCTACCCCCTTCAGGGGGTCATTCAAAGGAGTTCACACTATGTTCAAGGAACCCATCTACAAGTTGCTCCATAAGATCAAGCATGAGCCATTCTTCAAATGGGCGCCCAGGATGCAGAGCGATCCCTCCACCCGTGATCAAAAGGTCAGGTGTTCCTATCACTGGGATTTCGGTCATTGCACCGAAAGCTGCAGGGTATACAAATCTTTCTTGGAAATATTGGTTCGAGACGGATACTTAAAAGAATACATAGAGCCCAAGTCGGAGGAGAGACGCACCCCTGTCCCGACCGAGGAGCCAGACAACGTCATAGATGTGATCCATGTATGTCTGCTAGATCGCCCCACGTCCAAGGAACTCGAGTCCGATCTCAAGAGGGTAGCTTTTACAAAAAAGATAGTCGAGAATGATGGGGGGCCGCCCAGTAAAAGGGTCAGGATTGGCGAGCCGAGCATTACGTTCTCCGACACGGACTTGACGGGCGTGATGACTCCTCATAACGACGCCCTTGTCATAACCCTGAAGATAGGCAAGTTTGACATCAAGAGGGTGTTGATAGACTCCAGAAGTTTCTCTGAAGTGATGTACTCTAACACTTTAAAACAGATGGGTCTTGGCCACAAGGACCTCACCAAGGTCAGGACACCCCTCATCGGATTCAACGGCTTGTTTGCCCTGTCCATAGCCAAAATCACATTGCCAATTGTCACAAGTACCATCACTATCAACACCGAGTTTGTCGTGATTGATACAGACTCTCCCTACAATGTGATCATGGGATGAGCATGGCTACATGCGTTGGGAGCGGTGCACTCTACTTATCACCAGAAATTGAAATTTGCCACGCTAGAGGGAATCATGGAGATCTGAGGGGACCAAGTGTCCACAAAAAATTATTTTTATNGGTGCACTCCACTTATCACCAGAAACTGAAATTTGTCATGCCAGAGGGGATCATGGAGATCCGAGGGGACCAAGCGTCCGCAAAAAATTATTTTTACTTAGCTGTTAGAGCAGGGGCTTTCACCCAAGAAAAGGGGCGCGCTCTGGAAGAGATCCTAGAAAAATAGCAATCACAGTTCGGGCGTCCAGGAATGGATGACCCCCGGATTACCCAACAGAACGGTCGGTGGAGGACCTCCGAAAGGTGCCCTTGGTGGAAGGAGAAGAAGAAAGGTACTTTCTGGTTGGAACCGCGATGCCCACAGCCGAACAGGAGGAGATGATTGAGTTCCTGAGGGGAAATGCAGACGTGTTCGCTTGGAACGCAATGAAAATGATGGGATTGGACCTCGAAATAATCACACACAAGCTACATGTTGACCCGGCGCACAAGCCAGTAAAACAAAAGTCATGACGCATGGCCCCGCACCACGCCCGTGCGGTCAACAAAGAGATCGATAAACTCCTGGAGGCCAACGCCATTCGGGAAGTACAGTTCCCAGAATGGCTATCTAACACGGTCTGCGCGAAGAAGAAGGGGGAAATGGCGTGTCTGCGTAGACTTCACTGATCTAAACAAGGCATGTCCCAAGGACTATTACCCCCTACCAAAGGTGGACCAACTAGTGGATGCCACTGCCAGATATGAACGCATGAACTTCTTGGATGCCCGAGCAGGATATCACCACATCTCTCTTCATCTCCGGATCAGTAAAAGATGGTGTTTATCACTCCAAAGGGAGTTTACTGTTATAAAGTGATGTCGTTTGGGCTAAAGAACGTCGGGACAACATACCAAAGATTGATGAATCGGATGTTCAAAAAGTAAATCAGCAACACCATAGAGGTCTACATTGACGATATGCTGGTGAAGAGCAAATGAAGCTGTGACCACCTGGTAGATTTGGCAGATACCTTCTCCACCCTCAGGGAGTACGGGCTGAAGCTGAACGCTGCAAAGTGCATTTTTGGAGTAGAGTTGGGTAAATTTCTTGGATATCTGGTGAGTCAGTGAGGAATTGAAGCTAACCCGGATCAGATTCAAGCAATCCTAGACATTCGGAGCCCCCGAACTGTCCGAGAAGTCCAAAAGCTCACAAGGATGCTGACAGCACTTAACTGTTTCGTCTCACGCTCCTCAAACAAATGCAAACCTTTTTTTGGAGCCATCAAGAGGGCTGGAAAGGATATGTGGAGCCAGGGGTACAGAGACGCCCTGGCTGGAATCAAGGAATACCTCAAGATTCTCTCGACCCTATCCGTCCCTATCCAGGGAGAAATGTTGTTCTTGTACTTATCCGTATCATAATTTGCCGTCAGCGGAGTACTTATTCGTGAGCATGAGCACCGCCAAAAGCCGATTATTACATAAGTAAAGCGCTCCTGGACGTGGAGACAAGATACATGCCCCTAGAGAAACTGGCTCTATCCCTGGTCACAACTGCGAGAAAACTAAAACATTATTTTCAGGCGCACCCAATTATTGTCCTTACCGATCAGCCCTTAAAGGCCATTTTGAGGAAGACAGACCTCTCTGGAAGGATTTTCAAGTGGGCAGTAGAGCTGGGGGAATACGACATTCATTTCAAATCTCGAACCGCTATAAAGGGTCAGGTGTTGGCGGACTTCATAGCAGAATTTTCAGAGGAACATCCCATTTCAGAAAGACCACCTCCTCCCGGTATAGCATCCCCAACAAATTGTGAGGGATCACCATGGCTTTTATGTGTGGACAATTCGTTGAACAGCAAGGGGTCCGGGATCAATATTTTGCTAATCTCTCCAGATGGGATGGTCGCGGAGCAGGCCGTTCGGCTGAGATTCAAAGCATCCAATAATGAAGCTGAGTATGAGGCTCTCATCTCAGGACTTTGGTTAGCTGAGGCAACTGGGGTTACAAACTTGATCATACATTGCGATTCCATGCTGGTAGTTAACCAAGTTAACGAAGAGTTTGAGACAAGGGACCCTAGGATAAGGCTTACCATCACAAGGCGACGACTGTAATCCAAAAATTCAGAAAGATCGAAGTCAAACAAGTGTCCCGAGACAAGAACGCGCATGCCGACGCCTTGGTTTGCCTAGCCTCGACACTGGAATCTTGTTAGTCGCACAGAATCACCATAGAATACCTTCCCACCTCCTGCATAGACCAAGCCCCCGAGGCAATGGTCGTCCAGGACACACACAAACCGCCCAGCTGGATTGATCCCTTTCTTAGGTTTTTAATAACAGGAGACCTCCCGGAGTGTTCAAAGAAAACCAGGAAGATAAAACTTAAAATCCCGAGGTTTTGGGTCTCTCCGGATCAGAAGTTGTATCGAAGGTCTTTCTTAGGACCTTACCTACTATGCGTCCAAGAGGATCAGGTGGAAGACCTCCTCTATGAGTTACACAAAGGAATATGCAGGGGGCACTCTGGGGGGCGATCCATGGCACATCGCATCATGTCTCAAGGATATTGGTGACCACGGATGCAAAGGGACGCACACGTATACGTCCAAAAATGCGACCAATGTCAGAAGTTCTCCCCTGCAATCAAACAACCCGCGGGGGATTTGCACCCCCTGACCAGCTCTTGGCCATTCGCCCAGTGGGGACTTGACTTAGTTGGACCCCTGCCTAAGGCTCCTGAAAACAAAAAGTTCCTCATTGTGGCCACAGATTATTTCACCAAGTGGGTTGAGGCGGAGCCATTAACTCACATCCGCGACATAGATGCTAAAAAGTTTATCTGGGAAAACATAATCATCAGATTTGGGATTCTCCAAGCATTTGTATTAGATAACAAGACCCAATTCACCGGCGAGCGTTTCAAGTCTTTTTGCGAGCAACTCAGAATCCGTAAATTCTATTCCACTCCTGCTAACCCCAAGCCAATGGGCAGGCAGAAGCCTCCAACAAAACAATTATCAATGGGATCAAGAAGAGATTAGAGAAAGCCAAGGAAAAATAGGCAGATGAGCTATTGAACATTTTATGGGCGTATAGGACCACCCATCGGTCCTCGACAAGAGAAACCCCTTACTCCCTGGCTTACGGAATGGAAGCAATCATACCTCTAGAAGTAGGACTCTCGACCATAAGGACGGAAGCTTTCGACGCAGGGGGAAATGACCATCAACTTGGACTGGATTTGGATCTAGCGGAAGAAAAAAGAGAGATAGCCGCCTTGAGAGTAACCAAGTATCAGGAAAAGATTTTCCAACTTTACAACAAAAGGGTCAAGGCGCGAGAGTTCCAAATTGGTGATCTGGTCCTCAGAAGGATAACGACCAATACCCGTGACCCAGCAGAAGGAAAAATGGGACCTAACTGGGAAGGGCCCTACAAAGTGATATCCATCGGAGGCTCCGGGTCGTATAGATTAGAAGATATAGACGGAAAACTTGTAATGAGACCTTAGAATGTGATGAATCTAAAGAAATACTATTTTTAAAGTATTATTTCCTTCAGTGCTTGCCAATGGTTAAGTTACAAGGGTAAGGCCCTTGGGACAGAGTTCAAGGACTCCTGCCCCCGAAGAAAAAACAGGAGCAAGCCTCCTGGAGGGGTAAGGCCCTAGGGACAGAGTTCAAGGACTCTTGCCCCGAAGAAAAAACAGGAGCAAGCCTCTTGGAAGGGTAAGGCCCTGAGGACAGAGTTCAAGGACTCCTGCCCCCCGAAGAAAAAATAGGAGCAAGCCTCTTGGAAGGGTAAGCCTCTAGGGACAGAGTTCAAGGACTCCTGCCTCCGAATAAAATGTAGGAACAAACTTCCACAAGGAGTGAGACCCCGCGGGTGTGTACGGGTCTTAGCAATGATGAAGCTGAACCCAATCGGGTAGGCAAGCCAAATTGCTCCCCAGGTGTCAGAGCTATCAAGATCTTTTTTTTTTTTAAAAAAAAGGGGGAAAAAGAGAGAATGCGTGCAAGAAAATGTAAGTACTCGAAAAAAGCTTCATTTCAAAAGAGGGACTTTGCGTCCCCAAGAGCTACAAGAGTAAAAGAAGAAAAAATACAATTCAAAAGAAAAAGAGCCTTCATCTGACCCCGGGCATCTCCAAAACATCGCCGGAGGGCAAATCAACGTAGAAAGGTTGAGCAACTTCGGGGGCAGGTGGGGATAGGACCGGATCAGCAACAACAGGAGTCTCGGGAATATTGTGGTCAGGTGCCAAGCCCGGCAAGGCCTCCTCTGATGGGACTAGAATCACCACCTCGGGCGGGTCCGCCAAAACTTGCATCGGCGTTAGAGTCGCACCCTCGGCAACAATCTCGGCCTCGGCCTGTTCCATCTTAGCGGATTGCACATAGTTGTGCATCTGGAAGAGCGGGGAGTCTGGAGGGACCCCGGCAGATTGGAGTGCCTCGTCCCATCCCTTCTTGAAGAACTCTCTGCTATTTTCCTCAAGAGCAGGCAGTACGTCATCGGCGAATTCCTCTCGGAGTTGTTCTTCAGACTTCCTGCTCTCTACCTCAGCCCTGATCCTATCTAGCTCCTAGGTCAGAGCTAGACAACTCTCCTCTAAACCGACAGCCCTCTCCTCTACTACAGAGAACCGCTGCGTCTGCTCTGTAATCCTCCTCTCAGCGTCGGCCAAGGCAGCACATAACTTTTCAGCACCGACCTTCGCCAACTCGGCATCCTTGAGGAGTTATTCGATCTGAGCAGCCTGCCCTGCGAGGGTGGAATCCTTGGCAGCTACATCCTCCTTAGCACTGGCCAGGGCTCCCTCGGCTTCTTCCTTCTGCTCTCGAACCCACTGGAGGTCTATCCTAACCACATGATACCGCGCCGTAATTATGGAAATCTGTTGAGTGGCCTGCAAAGGAAAGGGCTAGTCAATAAAAAGAAAAACTACTAGAAAGGACTGAAGCAAAGATGAACTTACCACCAAGGAATTCTGGATAATAGAGTGAAACAGCACGTTCGTTAATCGCCCCCTGTGAGCCACCATGTCGGCCTCGAAGTGCAGCGTCTCACTCACTGCGTTGGCAACATAGGGGTCCTGCAAAATGGAGTCGTCAACCCTGATCACTGTTCATGTGATCAGTGGCCCGAGGATTCCACTCTGCGGCTTCCATCGTCTGCGGAAGGGAAGGGGGAGTCTGTCCTAACTGTTGTTGCTGTTGTTGTTGCCTCTGCTACTGCTGTTGCTGCTGTGGAGGAGGAGGTAACCCACGGCCTCTCCCGCTTTGCTGCTGAGCGGAAGGGGCCCTGGATCCCCTGCCCAGGTCATCGTGCTTTTGTTTAATCATTCTCTCCACCTCGAACTAAAGATCTCGATCACGCACTTGACCCCGAACCAATGGCTCTTAAAGGTGGGGTGGCACTGGTCCCTGTAGGTGGGGTCCTGCTGGTTGACCCACGCCCCCGCCCGGTAGCAAGGGCTTGCCTCTGCCTCAGAAATTCCTGATCAATGCGGGGCGTGTTAGACATAGTTATCTTGAGGACATCCTCAACGTCTAGAGATTGCAGGATTTGAAAGTCAGGCCACGAATCTCTCTCCAAAGTCCCCACCTCGGCGTGTGAAGGAACCAAATCCTCTTTAACCCCGAGCTCCTCAACTTCACCCTCTACTTCTGCCTCCACAGCCCAGTCGGGGTCTTCCTCCAAGTTCTCCTCGTCCTCTTGCCTCACTGCCTGATCGAAGAGTTCAGACCACCGCGAAGGCTCGAAAGGCTGGGGAAGCTGTGAAAACTTTTTATATCCAGGAGTGTAATTCAAGAAGATGTGGCCAGTCCGGTCGAACCCGTCGTCACCAGTAAATCTTCAAACAGTGACTAGGTCGATAAAGTTTACCAAGGACCGAGGTGGAGGAGCTGTTTCCCGAGGGGAGACGTCTGCACACAAACAAAAAGAGAGGGGAGGGAGTTATGAACACTGGTAAAAAATCTTAAGAACAAAATAATAGACCCAAAGAAGCCAACGTACTTGTCGTTCTCCATTCCAAAGGGCATAATAAGCCGTTGTACTCGGGACCGACATCCCTCTTCCAAGATCCCTTGAAGATGAGTAGGTCATCCTTGTACCCCTTGTCCGAGTTGGAAAGGTGAGTTACGAGGTACATGAATGGGTCTCTGGCTTTGAGGTAGAAGTTTTGTTGAGGCATGACTCTCAAGAGGGAGTAGCAAAAGAGGATATCATTCAGCCCAACATTTACCCTGAGACGCTTGTTGAGCTCTAAGACTCCCATAATTATTCTGAAGACATTAAGGCAACACTGCCTGGGGAATAGGTGGAAATGGGAGAGGAACTGGAGGAGTAGAGGGGGCAGAGGGAACCTAATTCCGTCCTCTATGACGGCTTTGGTATAAAATGACATCTCATCCTCGGCCCCCGAGGGTATGTGAATGCACAGCCGAGTCATAATCCTCTATGTCTACATATGGGGGATGTTGTACTTGACCCTAAACCCATTAATTTGCTCGCCCCCCTTTACTTTATACTTTCCTGGCTTCGAAGAACTGGCCTGAGGATTCTCGGGGGTAGGGCGACGACGGGGGCATCTCCAAAAAGTGATAAAAAGTGAAGGAGGGGGGTTTTTCCACGAAGATCCCCAAGGAGGATTCTTGAGGATTGGTCGCTGAGTGGCAACCAGAAACACCTCCAGTTATCGAAAAACCAAAAGAAACAAAAAAAATGAGAAGAAGAGAAGAGACGGAGGGCGAAGAAAGGGAAGATACAAGGACTCACCAAAACATAAAAGGAAGATTTTCTTAAAAACTTGAAGCGACTCCTTCCTCCAGAATGTTCAGAAGCAAGGATGAGTCTGCTGGCCTTGAGACTCCGGTGAAAGATTGGACAGTAGACATGGAAAGGAAATGGATCTCTGGTGAGGTTTCAAGCAAGGGCTCTTTGAAAAAATCTAAAATAGCAAAGTGAGAGAGGGAGAGAGGAAACCCATTTATATAGTACTCATTCCCATCATTTGGGCACGAAAAGCACGAAGAGGCGTATTTAATGCGCACGACCTCCGAAGTAGGGGAAAGCAGCTGAAGGCAATGATGAAGTAGTTGGGGTAGTTGCAGAACCCTTCGTCTCCTTACGACGCGTGTCCTCGGTGTCAGGAGATCGAAGGCTGGGGGGCAGTTGATGGAACATTTCCAAATACTCCAAGATGAAGACACGTGTCCTCGGCATCAGTAAATTCTTGTTACTGTAATCACAACACGTATCCATCGGATCACAAGTCCCTGTTCCCCCGAGGTACTGTTCATAGGGATTAATGACACCCAGTACGTTACGTACCGACACGTATCCCTCGGTCATATATGGGTACATTGGTCCCTACATGTATCACTTCCCTCGGTACTGAGATGTACCCGTCCATGGTGGTGTTCTCTGCTCCTGCAGAGGCTATTGATGTACAGGTCACTAGCCTAGACTAGGTTAGCCATCATGACCTCGTCTTACATAATTGGTGTCAGAAGGCACAAGAAGGCAGAAGACACAGCCAATGGGGAATAGGAGCGTGGCATATTGTGTCACATCAGAGACAAAAAAGACTGGATGCCCTTGCTGACACATGACTTGAAAAAGCAAGCATTTAGTTATACCATTCCCTTGATGAGACAACATTTAATGCGGTAAGGTTCGGAAGTGAAAGGTAATAAATGTCCCTAAGACTGGACATTTATTACATCCTTGCCGAGAGGAGCTCATTAAACAGTCAGCAGGCCGATGACGCAGCCTTGGTTGCTCGGGATCCCGAACAGTTAAAAGAGAAAATATTCCTCATAGAAATCAGTGCGCACGTTGCCCGTATGTAATGATCACCTACTGACTACACTGACAACAATCATGAGTTTTTGAGGTATAAATACTCTTCACAAAAGGCAAGACGATATGCAACGAAAAACCTTTTCTCAAACCTATACTCAGTGTTTTTTTATTTTCCTCTCTCAAAAACTAACTTGATCGTCGGAGGGGATACGTCGAAAAACACTCCGACGCCCTTCTAACTTGTCTTTTTCTGTTCCAGGAACCTCCCTCAACCTTACTGGACCGTTCCTTTGATCCATGAAAGTCACTCATTATCGTTCCAGGCCGCCAACGAATATCAACCTGTTCCAAACAGCAAGGTTGACCATTTGACTAACTGACTCGAGTTCATCACAAGAGAGATCTGTTATCGTGTTTATATTGTGCAAGATCCTGCACGCACACTACTCTTTCACNTCGTGTTTATATTGTGCAAGATCCTGCACGCACACTATTCTTTCACACACACACACACGAACATGCAACACACACTGTTTTGTGTATACGGTATACCGCCAACAACAAGAAGCATCTCCTCTCCCTCAATTTATAATTTGTCTCCCTTTCTCTCTATCTCTCACACATATTCCCCATTGTTGTTAGCCCACACAAAAGCCTTGCACACAAGTTATTTGTCTTTGTCTATCTTTTCCAAGACAAAGAATATTGTGTAGTCCACTTTTAGCTACTTGCAATGATTGATGTTTTTAGGTTCTAAAGTGAAATATTTCTTCGTCCGTCTTTCCAAGAGTTTGGGGACAAATTGATTCAATTTCAGTATATTTTTTTATTATATTTCTGATGTTAACAATTAATTAGGTCAAATTTTGTTCTTATCAGCTGTTTGATTTTTTTTTTTTTTTGTTGGAAACTGAGAGAAAACTTCGTATGTAGCAAAGGCAGAGAAAAGAAAGGTGGTATAAGAAAACCACCATGCTATCTCAAAATAAGAATAATTTTTTCTAAAAATAAATTATTTATTTATTCATGTTTAATTTTTGATTGAAATTAGGTCAATGATATTGTTCTACTTAATTTAGATGACAACTGTACTATAAATATTTTATGTCCCAAATTATTTGCAGAGACCTCAATAATAGCGTGAAAAATCCAGATGGATGGGACACGAGCAAGTGATGCCCAATGTATTGAGAAGTTGTGGTAGAATTCCTCCTCTGCACAAGAGGAAGGCACCACAGGGACTAGGTGCAACTTGGACTTTTCCACAAATTAAGGCATTTGAATTCAATATTATTATTGATCATGTTTAGTTTTGTCCATGATCTGACAACACAATTCATTTTTATCTACAATATGGATATAACTGCTTGAAAATATCAATTTCCATTAGGTTGTCCATTATGTGCAGGATGCCATTATTTCTCAAGAAAATTTTCACGGGGTCCTTGTCTCAAGGTATTGGCCATGTGATGGTAGAGATAGTTATGGTAGTGCAAGACTATTGCAAGTGATGAACGAAAGTTATTTATTTTTCTCTAAATCTTTATTTTTGTTGTTTCTAATATGTATTCATGTTCGGATTGTATTAATTATGATTGTTTACTTCTCATTTGATTTTTGCTTCTTTGTATATGAAATGATAAAATTGTGATTGTATTTATTTTCATTTTATTGTTTGGATTATTTTTTCTAAATTTAATGCTCATAGAGAGTGAAATTTGTTAGATTAAATAATGCCCATTTTTTATGGAATTAATTGAGCCCAGAAAATTATTTGGTCATTTAAAATGAATTATGTGCGTCACTTTTCTTGTACTTATGCTCATTTTTTTAATTTTCAATTTTTTGTTATATACTGTCTTTTATGCTTGGACAAATGTTTATAATTTTTTTAAATAATATAGTGTTCGTTTGGTAGACGTATTAAGAGGGAATTAAATATTAGATTGTATTATTTTTTATTTAATCAGGCCTAATACTNTTTGGTAGACGTATTAAGAGGGAATTAAATATTAGATTGTATTATTTTTTATTTAATCAGGTCTAATATTTTGTTTGGTAAACAAATTTGATACCGTATTAATTTCAAAAATGTGTACTTATCGTATATTTTTTATACTATAGACCTGTATTATGAAGGTTTTTTAATACCACCAAAAAAGGTGGTATTATAATTCAATTCAAACGTATTATTCTACACGTTTACTATTATAACCCCAAGTGATAAATTCAAGTTGTCATCAATGTAACAAATACTGATTGAACATATTTTTGTTTATTCAACATTAATATGATGAAATAATTTTCTAACTAAATAATTGATTGAATTAAATAACTACTGTCCAACGCTTATATTGCGTATTGTCAAATACTAGATAAAATTACGTATTATTCTAATACCATATTTAATCTTGTCTTTAATTCATTTGAATTGTATTAGACTGTATTATTTTATTTAATTCATTAATTTTTAATACGACAATCAAACAAGCACACGGACAATTAGCAGTAAAAATATTACAGTTGAGTGGGTAGTATAATAAATGGGTCATAGTTGAGGATGTCAAAGTATAATTTTATTCTCTCTGCCCCCTCCCTCTCTCTTCCATTTGAAACAAATCTCTGAAATTCTCAGCCTCTTCGATTCGGTCTGGTAGTCATCATGAATTTCTTAGCCCGAGCACTCAAAGCAAAATGTTCACTATTTACCCATTCCTCACAGAGGCGTCTACTAATCCCACACCCAGTAGCTATTCTCCACCATTCTTCACTCTACGCCACAAAAACCCCAAAATCCAGAAAACCCACAACCCTCGAACCTCAACAGTCATCATCGTCATCGTTAGAATCGACTGAATGGCCACGGCCTAGTGAGATTCCATGGCAATCAAAGGTTGTTAATACGGTGAATTTGATTGGCAATGTTAAAATTCCTGTACAGTTCCAAGCTTCTCCAGACGGCAAGTACTGGGCTGGCACTGTTATTGCACAAAACGATTCTGTTTCTTCTGATTTTCCGTCTTTCTGGTACTCTGACACATCTATATACAAGTGTGTGTGTGTGTGTGTGTGGATTGCTATGTGATGTTTGTATATTACTATTTGTTGTACGCGTACAATGTGTGTGAATCATTTTGAGCTATGATTTCAGTGTTTATCTTTTGTATTTTATCCATATTATCCTTCTTTTTTGATAAGAAATAAAACTTTCAAAAATTATCAAAACCCTAATAAAATATAGTGGAGAAGAAATTCACCTACAAGAAAAGAGTAAAAGAAAATAACGGTTTGCAATTGCTAATTTTTGGGTGACATAGATGTGACCCACTTGTATAATCATATATGGAAAAATTACTCTATTAGAAATTAAATTTTCCTTAGTAGTTCATGATTAGAATAGTCCAAAACGATTTAGAGGTCAAATTGTGTTGTCCAATTTTAGAGGAAGCAGGAAGGCATTAATTTGTGTTCTAATTCATAATATTGATTTGGTCTAAAATAGGAAGTCAAAAGTTTTTACATTGCTTGACATTTATAATTAAATTAAATATAGATTAATGTATAGATGGGTACAACGTTTTTTATCTTAATTTTGTGAACATAAATCATAGGCATGTAAGTAGTTTTACTGGATTTGCCCCCAAGTTTCTTTGAGCCCCGCAAAAAAAGACAATAAATCTCTATTAACTCTTCCAACTTTATCACATTTTTGATGGTGGGCGTTCTATTGGTTTCCAGCAAAATATAACACGTGCATGTCACGTGACTTTTTAAGGGAGTATTAAAGGAATTCTAGGTGAAAGCATGCATTTTACATGCTGAAATTTGGTCTATAATTCCACTTTGTGTTGATGTGTATATTTGATGAATAAAAATGCCAAAACAATTATTTTTCCTTCTAGTGTTATTTAAGGCATAAAACGAATCGAAGCGAACAGGTCTCTTGAGGGTCTAGGCGGGAAGCGGGAAGCGAGAAGTGAAGCGAGTGCTTCATTGAAGCAAAACGAATAATATAAAAAATAAGTGAATATTTTAGTTTCATACTTTGGTTACTCTTAAATATTCAAGTTTTAACTTTACAAATATAAAATATTTAAATGCAATCAAAATAATAAATATCAACATATTTTAAATAGACAATATATTAAATATTGAACATTATTGTATTTTAAAAATAATCAATTGACATAATCACGTCATCTAAATGTAAAGTTAACAAATGTGGGTTCGATTTCTACCGTGATTGATTAATATCACCACTAAACATAGCACTCACAAATTGATTAATCAAATTAATAGAGCATATATCAAATTGATTAACAAGAGCATTCACATCAAAGCAAAGCATTCAACATTATCTAATCATAATAAGACAGATTGTCATATGATATTGTTACATGAATTAATCAATTTATTTTATACATATACAAATATAGCATTATCTATGCTAAAGTTTGGTTAATGTTAAAGAAGGAGGAGGAGGAGGGGGAAAGAGGAGGAGAAAATAAAAGAATTGCAGTCTAGGCGTTCGCTTTTCTCGCCTGGCTCGCTTCTTCGTTTCGTCGCCTAAGTTCGCTTTTTCCTCGTTTTACTTAACCTTGCTTCGCCTTGGACGATCGAAGCTTGCTTCGCTTCGCTTCTCGCCTAGACTCACTTTTTACAACACTGTTCCCTTCAAAATAAATTATCTATCAAAATAACTCATCTCATCTCTATCTTTTCGTAGGATGATTTCTTTTTAAAAATCAATTTTCTCTCTTAGTTTTCAAGGAAAACTCTGTATTCCTCAAGAAAACCCATTTCTATCTCCCTCTTCCTCTCCATAACTCCCTCTTTCAAAAATTGATTCTCTCACTCATAAAACTCATTCATCGTGAAACTTTGCACTTAAGAAACTTGGGATTAACAAAAAATGTTAAACTTTAAAATTAAAAATAACTCATCAATGTCTCTCTTCCCACCCTCTTCCTTTCTCTAAAAATTAGGCACCATTGGCTTCCATCATCGGTACCCACCAAGCCACCACCATACCATCTCCACCTACATTCAACAAAGTCTGAGGAAGAAGAGTTTAAAGGCGCATTGCTCACTTTTCTCATAAAACATGTCTAACAACAATAGCCCATTGTATTCAAGTAGTGCCACAACAACTCAAATTTAACCTCGGATCCTTTGCTGGTATCACTAGATAATATCATTTGTGATCACCGACCCTTACAGTGAAGAGAATCTTTCGTCACAGTCTCAATTTTATAGAACCTTTGATTCAGGCACTCTATATTGTTTTTGGGTGTTTGGAATCGATTCTAAATGTTTGGTTTTATCGTAAAATATAAGGACTAATTCATAAGTCCCCAACAAATCAACCCAAAAAAGAGCATGAAATTGTAATTGCACAATCTAAAATATCAATCTGGATGGAAAACTTAAAGACGCCATCAAAATTATATTTTTTACTCTTTGTTGAAGGTGTAGAGTTGCAAGAGGAATTTAAATGAATATAGATAGACAACAAGTTTAGAAGAAGCTTTTACTTATAAAAAGAATAGTGTTATCCGCAACCTGCCAATAAGCAGAGATATGGAGAGAGAGGCAAGCTTTGTCAAAAAACTTTATTTGATTTACTTTATGAACTCCACTGGTTGTCCATGGATTATAGGTGAACTGGTATGGCCTGATCAAAACGTCAATTTTAATTACTCCAGGAGTACCGTTTTCAAAATTTTCGAATGGTCTAATTGTTGCCGTCTTTCTATTCATATCCCTTTGACTTCAGGGCCTTTACACTGCTTAATGTGCAAATATTCAAACCACTCCCTCTAGAGAAGGCAATGAAAAAAACTCACATAGTATATATCATACTTGAAATCCCTCCAATATTTCTGTACTGTCCCTTGTTGGTCGAGAGGGATGGAGGAGGCTATGTCAACCAAAGATGGTTATCGGTTCAAGGACATAAGGTGACCCTATTTTTAAAGAACTACAAATTTAGGAGAAAATTTTACCTATGAAAATAAGGGGAAAAAAGCTCTTCTTATTGAACCAGAACTTTTGGAGATCATTCTTAGGTTGAATTGGTTGACAACTCTTACAATTTTGTATTTTTATTTTGATATTTGAGGAAAAAAGTGAGAAGCTTTGTTTAGCATGGATACAATATCAAAATTTTCAAGTGCTCCCATTGCGTTTAGTTTGTTCACTAAAAAAGAATTTAGTGAGGATATTTTTGTCAATCTATAAGATTAAAGAGTGTACAACACCTGACTTTATTGTGTAACCCACAAAAACATTGATGAAAAGATCAACCATTTTTCCGTAGCTTGCTTATTGATTCCACTAATTCATTCTGTCAGTTTTTCTTGACTTGTTTCTCTTGTCTATTCAATAGTTTTCTAACTCATGCAGACTTATTTGCTAGTTTCTTTTGATAAATCAGGATTCCTGTAATATTTGAAGGTGATCTAGCGCACATTGCTGCATGTCATCTGAAAGAAAAAGATCGTGTTTATATAGCTGGACACCTTAGTGCAGATCCTCCACCATTTACATTAAGTCAAGGTCAAGCTAATGCACAGGTAATTTTAGGTAACCTATAATATTCATCAATTTAAAAGATGAAAATAGTTACTTTCACCCAATAAACTGAGAAGCAGCTTGGCTGAGGTGTAATTTTTTTGCAACATTGTTATATTAAAATAGTCAGTTGAGCTTGCTCAGAAGTTCTTACTTGGAATATACAAACCCTTTTTTTCTATACATCTTTTGGGGTGTGATAGTGGTTGAAAAATCTAGCTCTGAGTTTTTTGAGGTTCAATTTTCTTATATTTAAATGTTGATATTTTGTTGAAGCTAGTAGCTCCTTTGTATAATGGGAAACAGAGGGAATTATGTCTAAAAATTACCACTAGTTTTTTTTTTTTTTTCCGAGATTCTTGAAAATGAGGCTGGTTAGCATAGTTTTTTTCTGTCAATTTTAAAACATTTCTCGATCTTTTAAAGTGGAGGTGCTTGTTTATTTACCCTTTGTTTGTCCTCCGAAGTCTGAGCCCAAAGAGATTCTTTTGAGGGTAAAGCATCTTTATTTGTTTTTCTATACATGTAATTTATCTATTGCAACTCCACTTCTAGAAAGGATCTTGTTTTGTCACAGACATGGATACGATACGAAACGGATACTTAAACTCAACATTTCTAAAAAAGGTAGGATACGGATATCCTAGGGATACACTATAGTTAATTGTGTTTTATCTATAAAATTATATAATTTATCACAAAAATATAGAGATAATGACATATTATTCATAAGAAATTTAGTATTTTATGATAAGTAATTGTTATGTCTAGTCATCGAGTGTGAATTTTTAGACTAAGCATCATGATAGTCAATAATCATCAATTATTTTTAGACAACGTGTACTCAACATATATAATTTAAATGACCGTTATTGTTTTCTCAATTTTTCTTTTTTTAAAAACTTTATGCAACTTTTTCTTTTATTATCATATTTTGAGTATGACTTTAACGTGTCTTGTCTTGGTAATTATATGTGTCTTGTCTTGGTAATTATATGTTTTGTCATTATATAAGGTACTTATAGTCAAAATTTTAAGCTTTGTTGATCACTTGTCAACATATTTTTATTATTTAGTAATAGGTATGGTCTAAAGAAGGGTCGGACACATCACTAAAAAAGTGTCAGACACGTGTTCGAAATTAAAATTTATCATTTAATTCTAGACACGGATAAAAGAGTATTAGACACTTGTCCGAGAGGGTCTTTGTCCGACATGTATACATTACATTCTTGAGAGTGTCTGTGCTTCATAGGTCTAACTTATAAGTAAAAAAATTGCTTATAGAATCCTATGCTCTATGGAACATGGCATTACATTGTTTCATTTTTAAGAACATGTTGTCTCATGTGATGTTTGATAAAACTGA
This sequence comes from Ilex paraguariensis, assembly GCA_963454935.2. NCBI lineage: Eukaryota > Viridiplantae > Streptophyta > Magnoliopsida > Aquifoliales > Aquifoliaceae > Ilex > Ilex paraguariensis. Next base: position 564,999 of record CAUOFW020003869.1, read on the forward strand.
AATTTAGCTATTGAATGAAAACAAGCTGTTTGATTACTACAAGGAACTAAAGTTTGAAAATAATTAGTGTTTCAATTTTGCCCCTCCCACTCTTGGCTTAACATATATTTATCTAGGAAAAGACCACGTCATATCACTAATGTAACAAATGAATAAACGATAATCACTGATGATGCACAAATTGGTATTGCATAAAATCAACAGTCAAGTATATGTAAGGGTGCAATTAATGAGCAATAAATAGGCAATCAATGACAAAATAATAAATAAGGAAATCAACACCAAGATTTATAGTGGTTCGGTATGAGTGACTTACTCCACTCTTGGGAACGGCAGAGGTGGCCGGAGATTTTTATTGATAAATAATATCACCGGGAGAGTAACTTCGGGATATTACAATACTTTTAGGAGAGAGAAGTGATGGGTGTAGAGGTCTCAAAGTCATGTCAATGTGTTTCTCCTTGTGGAGAGAACTTACATTATATAGGTTTAGTATGGCGGTGAGGCAGTGATGTCATCAGGAGAGGGCTTCTACTATTTTAGTATGTTCAATCAAGATAAGATTAGATCTCCGTGCGTATCCCAATATTCTCTCCTCGTGCTCCTATTCAGCCGGAGGAGGATTGTGGGCTTGGACTTGAGTTGGTGGGTGCTGGACAAGAGATAAGCGGGCGAAGGACTCCACGAGGTTGCGTAAGAGATGGAGCATGAGACGAAAGAGGGAAAAGATCCCCTTGGGGTGGCCTCCCTTGGGCGGTGCCCTTTGGGTAGCCCCGTTGGGGTGTCCCCGTTGGACTCCTCCTTGACTTGTTGACTTGGGCTCCTCCTTGACTTGTTGACTTGGGCTCCGAGGTGACGTGGACATGTCTTGATTAATTGGGTCTGACTCAGTTAATTTCTTGTTTACCATTTGCCCCCCATGCCCCAAGTCTCTGACTTTTGGTGAAAGGAAGGAGTTGAGGGCATGTGCTTCGTCTTCACCTGAGTAGGAGTTTTCTTGCTCCCACGGTGCTTTGCTTTCCATTTTTTGGAGAATGAGACCTTTGTTGATGGCGTCACCGGGAGAAGGAAATAGAGGGTCCTTTGCGGTTTAGGTGCATTACCCCCTTGGGCATTGTTTTTTTTTTTTTTTTTCTCTTCTTGGTTTTTTCTTTGGGCGTTGGCCCTCTTTTCCTTTTTTTTTTTTTCCTTTCTTTTGGGCACCACCTACCATGACCCATCTCTCTTTTTTTTTTTTTTCCTTTGGGCGACGCTTGCTGCTTGCTAGCTCCCCTTCTCTCTCTCTTTTTTTTTTCTTTTTCCATTTAGGCGACGCCTGTTGCTCCTCTTCTCTTTTTTTTTTCCTTGGGCGTTGGCCTTTCTCCCCTATTCTTTTTTTTTCTTCTTGGGCGCTGCCCTTTCTCCCCCATTCTTTTTGTTTTTTTTTTTTTTCTTTTGGGCGTTGCCGCCTTTTGCTTTCTCTCTTTGGGCGCCGCCTCCTTCATTTTTTTTTTTTGTGGCCTCCTTGNTTTTCTTTTGGGCGCTGCCGCCTTTTGCTTTCTCTCTCTGGGCGCCGCCTCCTTCATTTTTTTTTTGTGGCCTCCTGGGGCGCTGGCTCCCTTTAGGCGACGCCTGTTGGCTCCCCTTGGGCGAGTGTGGGAGCTGGGCGGCGTTTTTAAGTGACAGGGACTGTTGGGCGTCAGGCACTGGGCTGCGCCAGGGCTATTTGCTAGCTTGGATGGCGCCAGGAGGGGACTGGGCGGTTCTTGACCTTGTTTCTAATTTCAGGACCTCCCGACAGAGTGATGATGAAGGTGAAGGTTCTCTGTGCATTTAGGGTGTTGTCTTCCCCTCCTCCTAAGAGGATGAGGTGTGATGCCCCTAGTACTTTTCGGTCGAGATCCGATGACCAGGTTGTTTCTCAGCAGTGGGATCCGGTGGTGCCCCTACTCCTTCCCGGACTGGGACTTCTATGTGTATTAGAGTTAGCCCTTGTACCGCTGTAGGAGTTGAGACTCTAGTGCAGTTTTTACGGGAATTGTGGCTTCACCCTGCTTCTAGTAGTGGCTCGATTGCAGACGACCTAAGCTTCAAAAGTGTGCCTGACAAAAATAATGTTATCTTGACATTAAAATATCTAACATAATTACCTAGAGAGAGGCAGGTTGTTTGTATGAGAGCAAAGTCAGAGTTGTGGGCGTCCCGTGACGGGATTGCATGAGTCGAGGCCGAGCTACGTATAGTCTCGGGGATGACCACCGTGACAGAGGCTTACAAGGTGACTACTTGTGCTCTTAAGAGTAGAGTCATTGGTCAAGTTATGTATAATTCAGGAGATGGCTCCATAGCAGAGGCTTACAAGGTGACTACTTGCGTGAGAGTAGAGTCATAAGTCGAGCTACGCATAACTCGGGAGATGGCTGCCGTAGTAGAGGCTTACAAGGTGATTACTTGTGCGAGAGCAGAGTCATAGGTCGAGCTTCTTTGCGACTCGCAAGAGAGTGCAAAACTGGAGATATAGACTGCTGAAGAGCAGTAGGTGCTTGAGCGGCAGGCACGAGAAGATGCCGCAGAGCTTGCACGGCAGGCACGAGAGGATGTCGTGAAACTGTTAGGGCTTGAGCGGTAGGCACGAGAGAATGCCGTTGAGCAGTTGAGGCTAGCGCATAAGAGGGCTGCTTAACTTGAGGTTGATTTTCGAGTAGCACTTGAGAGAGTTGCTAGGGCAGAGGTTTGCTCCATAGAGATGGAGGAGACGAGGAGGGCGCTAAAGAGTTGGGCGTTTGGCGCTGGGCACCTGCTCGGTGTTTAAGTCTGAGCGCCTGGTGCTGGGCGCCTAGTGATGAACGCCTGGTGGTGCTGGGCGCCTAGTGATGAACGCCTGGTGGTGCTAGTGCCTAGTGCAGGGCGCCTGAGTCTGGGTGCTTGTTGCTAGCACTTGGTGTTGGGCGTCTTTGGGTGTAGACACCGAGGAGCTCTGGACACGGATGCTGCTGGGTATGGACGCCGAGGGTTACTGGGCACTGCTGGGCACGGACGTCGAGGGGCGATGGGCGCCGCTGGGCATGGATACCGAGGGACGCTGGTGCCAAGAGTGGAGAGGTCCTTCTTGGGTGGCGTGCACAAGGTGGGCAACAGTGAGTCTGGTGGGCGATAGCCAGCCTAGGTGCTGTCGACTTGGGTGATGCCAACCTGGGCGGTGCCTGCTGCTTGGCGCCTGAAGGTGTGTGTTTGATAAGAGGGCCACTGTCAATTTCTCTGATTTCGTCTCCTATGAGACACCAATAGTAGTTGGTGACGGAGAGAGCCTTGATTACATTGGTTGTGGGTCAAGGAGTAGTGACTGATCGTCGGGAGTTTAACGACTGTTGTCCTTTTGTTTACACTTTGTTGTTAATCCATAATCTGACTTTTATAAGCTATTTGTAAATTTGAGGAAAATAAGACAATTCTGAACACAATAATCTTCGCAAAATTTTATTTCATAAGATAATAAATAATAGAATAAATAAGCTAAAATAATAAAGGATAGATAAATTTTCAGGTGCTCGGTGTCCCATAGGTGGGCCGAGGCTTTCTTGGCGGAGTTTAAATCACCTTCTCCTCCTAGCCCTTAGGAGATCGTTTAGATTTCTTCGAGGGTTTGTTGGCGTTCTCTGTCATCCTAGTCCAGACCAGGTGGCGGGGTTTGTCCTTTTCCAACAACGTACTACCTCAAATGACCACGTTGTATGAGCTCTTTGATTTGCCTTTTAAGATCAAAGCAGTCGTCCGTATCATGGTCGTGGTCGCGGTGGAAACGGCAGTACCTACTAGAATTTCTGTGATTTTGGGCGGACTTCATTTTTCTGGGCCAACGGAGCGTGGGATCATCCTGTATTTGGAACAGGATATGCTCTACGAAAGTATTGAGTGGCGTGAAGGTTTGTTGTTCTCTTAGAGGTGGGGACCAAGGCGGTCCTTGGCATAGATTTTCTCTGTCCTATTCCTCTTGTTCTCTGCTTCTCTCCTGTCTTTGTGGGTATCCTTCCTCTTTTCGTCCCCATGGGAGGACTCACCTTGTCTGGCCTTGGTGACATCTTCGGCGTTCATATATTTTTGTGCCCTTGAAAGCAACTCGGGCATGCTGGATGGTGGTTTCTTGAGGACAGAGAACATGAAATTGGAGGTGCGCTGGCCGACGATTAAGGCGGCCAGGGCTACTTTATCATCTGGCTCCTCAATCTGGAGAGCCTCCTCGTTGAAGTGGGCAAGGTAGTCTCTAAGGCTTTCGTCCCCGTCCTGCTTAATGGTGAGCAGGTAAGTCATTGGTTTCTGATATCGGCGTCCCCCAATGAAGTGGGAGACAAAGGATCTACTCAATTCAGCAAATGAGCGAGTTGAAGAGGGCTTGATCTTTGCAAACCATTGGTGAGCAGACCCTTTCAAGGTGGTGGGAAAGACTTTATACATGATTTCCTCAGTCATGTTGTAGAGTTGTATGAGGGACTTATATGTGTCAAGATGGTCGAGGGGGTCTTTGGTACCGTCAAAGATCTCGATGGTAGACATCTTGAACTTCGACGGTGAAGAATAATTGACTATATCAGTAACAAAGGGTGTATCGATGTGTCTTACCAGGTAGTCCACTGTCTCGAGCGCCTGTACCTTGATGGCGTTGAGGGTATCACCGAGTTGGTTTTGTACCTCTCTGATCTTCTCTTCCCATTGATTAGAGACATCCTCAATCGGGTGGTGATACTTGTTTTTATGGTCACCATATTGGCTTTCTTCGTCTTCGTTCTCGTGCGGATGGGGTACACGAGAGCTCCTTGTGCTCTGAGGAGGGATTGCTGGGCGAGGGGTGCCCTGGTGTGGCCTTGGGGTATTCTGGCGAGGGTCCCCATGGTGAGGGGCTGCCTGACACCCCGAAGGGATGGGCTGCTGCTCCTCTCCTATTGGAGAGAATGGGGCTCCTCCCACAGGCCGAGGGGCGACGCTTTCCTGGGTGAGCATTAACTAAATGATCTGTTAGTTCTGTTTTACCAGTAACTGCATAATCTGTAAAAGTTGTTGCTGTTGTCTAGTCGCAGTAGCAGATGGTTCTGAGGGCACAAGGGGAGGCAGAGTCTCCTCCCGGTGGACCGGGTTGTTGTCTCCCAGTTGTTGACTCATTGATCGGGTTGTGATTGTCATGGATTTGAAAGAGAGTAGGAAAACTAGTCGTTTCCCACAGACGACGCCAAACTGATGATGCACAAATTGGTATTGCGCAAAATCAACTTGGTGTCCCCTTAAGGGTGTCCCCCTTGGACTCCTCCTTTACTCGTTGACGTGGCTTCCTCCTTGACTTCTTGACTTGGGCTCCGTGGTGACGTGGGCCTCTCTTGATTAATTGGGTCTGACTTAGTTAATTTCGGGTTCATCAATCACTACGATCACATTATATTCCAAATTTAACAAGCATAGTTATCAAATTAATTCAAGTTATATGGATCTTTAAAAGAAATCTTAATGGTCTCAAATTTAACAAACATAATCAAATGAAGGCATGTGAAAGAATAACAAAGAACTCAACTAATAGAAACGTAAAGCAATAAAACAATCTGAAGCAGCCAAAACAATGTGAACGGCTGCCGATGGATGATGTTGAGAGACCTCTGCTGCGATTTTGGTTATTAGATAAAACATTTAAGGGCAGAACTGTCCTATCTCGCTGAGCGTGCTCAGAGTTTAGCAACAAGTAAGAGATCTCCCACTTAAAATTTTGATCTCTTTTTGAGGGATGCTTAACAACTTAAGTGATAACAAATATGATTGTCAAACCCACTTAATTTAAAAGGTGTGGAATTTATTCAGTTTTTAGTGCTGAATTGAGTTATCAAACACCCCCTCAGTTGAAGGCTACCCCTCCCCCCAAAAAAAAAAAAAAAAAAATCTACTACCTCATGTTCAATTCCTATGCTACTCCACATTTGTTTTTATGCCCGTTCATATTTATCTCAACATTTCTTTTATTTGAAAAGTTTGATGGTTAACAAAATTAAATGTAGTTTTTTCCCTGAAAAATAAGAATATTCAGAGATTTTGAGTACATATATTTTTACGGCTTTGTTTGTTGTTAGGACTAGTTTAAACTTATTCTGAGCATCAGCTATCTTAGAGCATTGGATTGTATTCTTCTAATTTCATTTGTTGTATAAAGAGAATGATGCATCAAAGCAGTAGGGGGCCTTCTTTATTTTTTAATGAGTCATCCAGGCATCTTGTGTAACCTGACATATGTTTCCCATATAGTATTAGTTTCCTGTCCCACATGCAAATTGTGCAGTTACTAGATTCAAGTTTCATGGGATGGCCCCAAATATTCTGTATGAAATAATGCTTGTTCATCTGGGCTGAAGATTAACTTCTATTTTGAATATACTTTGCTAATTTTAGCTTTGAAATGAAACTAAGAGCTGAGGAAGTGACAATAAATTTTGTGCTTTCTCTTAGTGTAGAATTGTCCTGGTGAATGAAGCATCCAGACGGATTGCTCTGTTCGCCTTCATAAAATGTATGACCCCGCTACTGGACCAATTTTATTGGCTGTGGAACTGCTGTTTGCACTGATACACCTCTCTATTCCACTGATCAAAGCATATTTCCAAGTTACTAGCTCCATGATTTTTCTATTTGCTTGCTTAACAAGGCTTTATTTGGTAAGTGATCGGTGGTATGGGCGTGGATGGGAAGGATATTCCTCAGGATAGATCTCGGGGGTTTATAGGGTGGGTTTGTGGAGGAGTTTCGTGGCAGTGAGGGAGGAGTTTTGGTTTCACGTTCAGTTTGTACTTTGTAGTATAGCATGGTGGAAGAATGAGGTTTTGGCAGGATCGGTGGAGTGGAGAGAATATGCTTGTTGGTAGATCCCCAACACTCAGTGGGCCTTCAACAAGGAGGCACCGGTTGGGGAGGGACTATTCAGTGGCAGGGCCAATATGGTGTGGCATCCTACTCTCATGAGGGATAGAGGGAGTTATTTGACTGGGAGAAATAATGGTGGATCTTCTAGAACATTTACAGGGGTTGGAAATGGCGGTGCCTAGGGTAGACATGGTGAGCTGGACTGGGGAGAATAATAAGTGATTCACTGTAACTTCATTCTATTAGATGTTAGCATGGGGGAGAGGTGGTTCCATGCTTTTGGAAATGGGCTGTGGTTTTTGCATGAACAGTAACATGTCTATTACATTGGCTAATTTGAGGACGAGGGGTTTTCAATTCCCAAATCAATGCTCTCTGTTTGTCTGAGGAGGATTCCGTTTGCCACCTACTTTTGTTTTGATTGGTTGCTTGAGAGCTGTGGTCATTGATATTCTTGGTGTTTAGTATGGCATGATGCATGGCTAATTCTTGTTAGTAGCTGTTAGAATATTGGAAGGGGAATGCCCGAGGGAGTGGTTGCGTTAGTTGTGGATTTTGATTCCTTTACATTATTTTGATCTGTGTAGACTGAAACAGAATTGGAGGGTCTTTGAGGGGTTGTTGATGACTAAAGAGAGGTTAAAGCAATCTCTTTCAAATGTTCTATTTGTTTTGGATGAAAGGCTGCCTTTGGGCTTAGTACCATTTCTTGAGTTTCTGAATGAGATGGTGCTATCTTAGATTGTGTAGCCTCTGATCTTACGTTGTGATAGGGAGATGTTCCACACAGAGATAGAGAGAGAGAGAGAGAGAAAGAGAGAGAGAGAGAGAGAGAGAGAGAACAGGTTAAATGTCAACATCAGCTTGTTAAAAAATTGAACATATGGGTTCTGCTCAAGCTCGGTTCATTCCGTTAACGTGTAAGCTGTAAAACAAACCTTGAGCTGCTCATGGCTGGTGCAGTTTGTGTTGCATTACTGCAATAGAAAGAAAAGGAGAAAGAACTATATGGGATGGCAACATGCATTCAGTTTCTAAATCTTCTTCAAATGTGTACCTGACTACAACTACAAGAAGATTTAGTAAAATGGTCTAGTATCACACAGACAACTGAATGTATATACCATCTTGCACATTCTAGTGGTTTTAGTAATGTGTGAATCATTCTCCCTCATTCCCCTTTTCAGGGAGAAGAGTAAATTAGTCGATCCTGGGCCTTTCTGTGTGTGCTATCATGTCTACCTTCAATATTGTCCATCTATATCTCTACATCTGTCTCCATCTCTTTCTGTAATATTTTGAAATTTGACGTTCAAGGTTGACAATGTAGGTCATGGCGCATACCCTAAACTTTGTCCAAGGCTCATCTCAACTGGCCAAAAGCTTTGTACCATGCCAGCTAGAAGAACATGCTGTCACTCATTCAGGTAAGCTTGTAGAGGGTTCTCAAACCATTGCAGGTGTTAATCACCAACTAATATAAAAGCTTAAATTGTTAGAGGATGTGCCTTAAGTATTTATATAGTACAACACACCCTCTCTTGTGCGCGCTAGATTTTAGACTAAGCACATGCAAGTCTTTTAATTATCAGGGTGACAGTGAGATTCAAACGTGTTACCTCTAATCGAAGACCTTGTTAATCATCAAATATTATAAAAGCATAAGCTGTTAGAGAGGGTGTACTTATAGTATTTATATACTCCCATGGTTGAGAAAATTCATCTTTTTATTTTTGGATGGCCAGTGTGTCCCTAAATTCGAAACGTGGGTAACAATTAGATCCTTTTTCTGAGCCCAAAGCTTTTTTCTTTTTTGACTTCTGGTTTTTTGTGTTGATATCAATGTCAAGAAAGAGAGAAGGAAACACTTACCGAACGAAAAACATTTTGCAGCAGATCAAAAAATAAAAAAGGAAAAAGATTTGGCAGAAAAAATGAAACTGTAATTTGTCTAGTAGGAGAATGTATGGATGTTAAACACTATAGGATTATAGTAGCCTTGGAAGGAAGCAGCAATGCTTTTCTGCTAATTATACTACCATTACCATCTTCCTATACAAAGCATGCATTGATTTGCCCACACATGGCTCACTGGGATATTGGGGTCGGGAAAGGGAGTGTTGTAGCTGTGGATTTGATTTGTATCCTGGCATCCTTTTCTTTAACATCAACATTCTGGTTCCGTAGTCTATCATATTCTTTTTCTTATTGAGTTTCTAAATAGCTTTGTTACTGAAATATAGTCTTTACCACTTCAAATGTAGTTGCACAATCATGATCTGGGGATTGTGACTTGCATACTATGATTTTCTATTTATTTTTCAGGGTGGGCAAATTTTACGAAGTAGAAATGCTTGTTCTGATATTGGTTTCTCACATATTAATGTTCTTAATGTTCATACCAAATTTTTTTGATGGACTTATGTACATTATTTATTCTATGCCTTAATTTGATTTGGACTTTTTCATCAAGTTTTAACTGGACAACTCCTGTTTTGAGGAGAGATGATCCTGTGTCTAATATATCAGATAGATTTTCAAGGTATGAAAGACCACTTCTATTTGTTCGTAAATGCACGGGTTGATTGATCAATTGGCTAAAAAAGTATGAAATAGTAAGAAATGTGTAATAATCTGTCAAGATAAAGTCATGTTAACCACCATCAGATAAGTGGGTTCCATAAACTTGGTGGTGGGTGAATGTGCCACGTCATTTGGCACAAGAAATTTTGTTAATTCAGTAAGAGGAATATTGCTGGTCTAACAAATGGCCAGATTGATGTTTATGGGAAAATAAAGGATTACTCAAAGAACATGCACAAGTAGTCCAATAGCATGCAGCTAGCTTTGGCGAACTGTAAATTCGGACCTCCTGAATTTCACTCTGATTGGTGACTCTCGAGTTTAACTCATTTAAGGTTTAACAAGTCATTGTTGTTATTCAGGGTGTACTCTACAAGGTGGGTCCTGTCTCGAGGAGGTTCTTTGTCATCAACCCAAAAAAAAAAAAAGGAAGGGAAACTGGACCACTTACCGAAAAAGGATATGACTTAAATTACTGTACAAAGCTTGTGAAGTGAACTCCAAAGATCATAGATGTGAGTTGTCAACTGGGATTTTGGCATTGATGATAAATGAATTGAAATCAAATCGAACCTTTATACATGAAATCTTTGATGGACCTTTTTAAGTTCAATCTTGGTGGATTGGTTACATAAATTTTTGATAGTTCACGAAATTTCTCTAAACCTTGAAAACAAAAAGTTGAAAAAGAGGTAAAGACAAAGTTTTTAGGGTCCTTAAACTTTGTTGCAATTTCCGAAGGCATCAGCAGATCAGCTTGTTTGGCAATATGATGCTGTACTTGTCATCTATTTCTGTATAGCCCAGTGGCCCAGCAACTGTAAATAGTTATTGATATGTTTAAAATTGAACATGTTGGAAGCATAGCTTGATATGAGTTGTGATAGCTAATGTTGGCTGGCCATGTTGTCAGATGGAGTGACATTTCTATTTAGATTTTGTGGGGGATTACCTCGCACCCCATGAGGTATGTCAGTACAAACAGTATTGGAAAAAACAAGTCTTTACAAATAAAGCTTAAAAATGCAAGATGTGATTATTCTTCGTTGGAACGAAGTTAATGAAGAACAGAGAGGAGAGAGGGGCTAGGGTTCATCGTTTTCAATAACAGAGAAAATAGAGAGACTCACCTTTGCTGCTGTGTTTCTTCATCATGAAGAACAGCCAGAAGACAGGGACGAATGGAGAGAAAAGAGAGATTTAATTTTTTTTTGTAAAACCTAGCCGCTGAAACGACATCGTTTTAGTGGCTACAGGAATAAAAAAAAATCAGCCTCCTTTAACACAAAATGATGTCATTTCAGTAAAAAAAAAAAAATTAAACTGCCCGTGCGCGTATCGTGCGTATCGTATCGTAAAAATGTATCGTGTATCGGACGATACAACGCAAAACGATACAAAACTACGATTCGGATCGTTTTATTTCCGTATCGTACGATACTAACAACTATGTTGCATACATATCAAAAGTCTTGGTCCACAAGTGAACCTCTAGATACTTAGTAGTGAATTAATCGTGGGAGTGTGAATGGATTTAGTGGAGATAGTAAGTTATGGTGAGCCTAGGGAAGACGCATTGTGATATTGGTTGGTATAGACTGTTGTTGGTTAACCTATGATAGTATGTCATGGTGAGCCTAGGGAAGACCCATTGTGATATTGGTTGGTATAGACTGTTGTTGGTTAACCTATGAAAACCCCCGATAAATTCTGGTCAAGTTCCTTGGGAGGGCTCTCAAGACATGTTGACAAGTGATCTTACGAAAAGGTAATTTCTAAGTTGGCTAGTGGTTTGTCCATTGGTAGATCACTAGGTTGTTGGGTTAGCCTAGATGACCCATTCTAGTAGATTTGAGGGTCAACCAAGTTGGTTGGAAGAAAGGATGTAGGTGAAGAGGTTAGCTTACGTACTAAACAACTTGTGGTCATTTGTGTTAAGCTTGACTAAAAATTACATGCTTACATGATTTCATTCATCAGTTGGAAAGTGAATTGTTATATCACGATGAATTTGCGAATACAGATGATTTGTGATTGAAGCAGAGATTGCCCAATGGATTGGCCACATGAATTGGGCTATTTTTGTGAATATTTACACAATTTTAGTGAAAAGGGAAAACAGGTACAATTTGGATCGAAAGGTGGAATAAGTAAAAGTGAAAAAAATAGGTTTAGAATAGAACATAAGGGGTTTTTGCAGAAGAACCTAGTCGACTAGCCCTTGAGCCAGTAGAGTCTCCTAGTCAACCAGATGTCATCTATTTGACCAGGTTGCAACGGAAACTGTTTTGGCACCAAGACTCTGACATTATGTATGAAGTGTAGGATTGGAAATTAGGAATTGAAGTGCAAGAAAATTTCGAAAGTCCTATTCACTTTTTCTCACATACTTCTTGAAGAGATTGTTTTGGGGGTTGGGTGGGGGGGGGGGAAGAAGAGTTAGGGTAGCGACCGTGTCTGGTCTATGTGGGACTAGCAATCCACGCAGATCAACCCCCGGATTGAAATTTTGATTTCGGTTTTTGGTTTGCCTTTATATGATTATCACAATCAAATTAGTGAAATTTTTGTGTTTGACAAACATATAGTTATCAAATCGTGTATCACAAGGCGTATCGTTTTTTAAAAATAGTGTATTGTATTGTATCGTGTATCGTAAGATACGATGCAATTTTAAATAAATAATAATAAAATATATATACCTTTGAAAAAAATCATAAATTCATAAAAACATAGCATTTCATTAAAACTCCATCAACTATTCAAGTCATCAACATAGTTTACTAATATGATACTACAAAGTTCGCACAATAGTTCACTAATTCAAACTTCAAATACCTAAGAGACTTCTAATCCAAACTTCTAAACATCAATTTTGAACTCAAATCTTCAATTTCGATTGAAAATGCATCATCATCATCATCATTGTGATCAGATGCCAACAAGTCTTCACTTCCTTTGTCATCTTGAACTTCTTGTATTTGTTCATCCTTATTCTCATCTTCAACTTGAATTATTTGCTTCCCTTTTTTCTTGTTTAAAGAAAGATTTTTAGGCCCTACAAAACAACCAATACAAAAAGATATTCAAAGTAATGGAGAAGAAGAAAAAACAATCGCTACATTTTAATTATATACTATTTACCTCTCTTTCTCTTTTTGTTATTCCCTTCTTGAACTTCAAAATATTCACCAACATTTATCCAAGTAGTGTCCTCAAGAAAGAGTGCATCTTTTTTTTCAGTGATCCACTCATCATCAGATTTCATATCTGGAGAGAAATAGGATCATAGGAATCACCCTCTAGTATTCTCTTTTGGTGCTTTGCCTCCAATCGAAGATTGTACTTCACAAGCACAAGTGCACTTAATCTTTGTTGTTCCAATCGATTCCTCCTCTTAAGAGTGCACCTGATCAAATGTACTCTAATTCCTCTCACATCTTGTGGCACTACAAGTCAAGCTAAGGATGCGGATAGCAAGTTGTTGCAACTCTGGATAACATCCTCGAAATGATTTTTACCATAAGGTTACAAAAAATTACAAAAGAATACTGCATTAACTAATTTAAGCAATTGCATTAAATGACTAACTTAAGATAGTTACCATTAATCAGGTTGTTTCTTCTTTCTCATCTGAATTGTTATGTCCATTCCAAACATCATATCAACATTGTGAAAGATATCCAATTGTTTATCAACTTTTTCTCTCACAATTGGACTTGGGCACATTCTTTGAATAGTCTGATAAAGTCCCATCTTTTTCTCATAGTCCGCACTATCGTTAAAGTAATGAAACCTAAAATAGTTATTTTGATTTATAATGCTCAGTATACAATATATAGATATAAAATGATATAAAAATGGAGAAAATTAAATCTTACCCTAGATTGAGATAATAGGCAGCTGTATGAAGAGGTCTATGTAATTGCAAGTTCCATCTAGTGTCAACTATAGTCCATATAGGCTCATAGTATTTCTTTACATTACGAAAATTCTTTTGGATTTATTCCTTTGCCTTGTTCATTGTCTCGTAAATATACTTACATGGCAGACTTTAGATCTCCATCTACAAGACTCAACACTTTCACCAATGACAACGCATATTTCAAGCAATACTGGATTGATCTCCAAAAATTTTGGTTAGCAAGTACAATATCCATTACTTTTACACCATCTCCCTTCTTAGAGTATTGACTTCTTTGCCATTATTTAGTAGCAAACATTGTTCTAAGCCCAATTTTATTTTCAAATAAACTCCATACAGTTAAATATGAGGTGGTAAATCTGGTCACACAAGTTCTCACCAAATCCTTTTTCTTTGTAAACTTCCTCATAAGATTTAACACCTAAGAATGTCTATAGATGTAAATTGTGATTTTCCTTACCTTTGCCATTATATCCTTGTGTAGAGAAAGGTCTCTAACATCCGTCAAAATAAGATCTAGGCAATGTGCAGCACAAGGTGACCAAAGCAAATTTTTTCTCTTTGCCATTAACAACTCCCCGACTTTTACATAAGCCGATGCAGTATTAGTCACAACTTGAACAACATTGTCCTCATCAATCTCTTCTACTATTGAATCTAAAAGCTAAAAAAGATTATCTGCATTCTTACAAATGCCTGAAGTATCAATACTTTTAAGAAACACACTTCTTCGAGGACTATTCACTAAAAAATTAGTGATAGAGCGATGTTTCCCATCAGTCCATCCATTAGACATAAGAGTACAACCAGTCTTTTTCCACTCTGCTTTATAATTTTCTATCAATTCACCATTAATCAAATCTGTTTCTTTTTTCAAAAAAGAACATCTCACCTCATGGTACTATGGAGGTTTCAACCCCTTGCCAAACGATGTAACAGATTCTAACATGCTTACAAAATATGGATCCTTTACCAAATTAAAAGTAAGGGCATAAGCATAAAAACATTTACAAATATCCAAGTATACATCTTCCCTACCCTTTTTCTTCAACATGGTATTCAAAGTAATGATGGTGGTTGGTTGTATTTTATAAGCAGTACTACTACCTACACTGCCATTACTACTTTTGAAGGTTTTCGAATCCACAAGACTCATATTTTTGTTAGAAGCTTTATCATCCAACAATTGCTTAAAAATTCAGTTACTTCCTCTTGGCAGTGCTTACATGACGCTACATCTTTACGATTACCTGTGAAATAATTTTTTATTCTTGAAATGCCTCCCCAATAGACATTTGCACAATAAATGCATTTCAATTTCAACCTTAATGCTTCTACTTTTTTACAATGTTCCCGTGTGGGATCATTAGCAAGTTTTTTAGTCATTTCTATATGAAGTAGGATGCTGGTGATGCCACTGCTTTAAAAAATTAACATTAATCAAGATTTAGAAATTTTGATAAAAAAAACAAAAAAATAATATTTGGCCTTGTAAATAAATTAACAGCATTTCTTACACTGCACTGGACCACAGGTTTTGCTGGAGTAGCTAGAGAAGGAAGAAGAAGACAGCTGCAGATCCAGATCCAGAGGCAGTGACTGGCTTGTTTGTTTCGATGGCTTGGTTACTTCGATGACTTCTCGGGTTTTGTAGCCTTTGTCGATGAAGAACAGAGAGAAGACAGAGATTGGGCTTTGTCGTTGTCAAGAATTGAGTGAAGAGAGAGAGGAACTAGGGTTCATCGTTGTGAAGAACAGAGAAAAGAGAGACTTTGGTTGCAGTGTTTTGTCATCGAAGGTTGCTGTGTTTCGTCGTGTTGAAGTTTGAAGAACACCCAGAAGAGTCGAAGACAACGAACAACAAAGAATGGAGAGGAAAAGAGGGATTTTTTTTGTAAACCCTAGCCATTGAAACGATGTCGTTTTAGTGGTTATAGAGATAAAAAAATTAGTCTCTTAGCACAAAACGACGTTTCATAAAAAAAAAATAAATAAATAGCCTTTGCACGTATGGTGCGTATCGTAAAAATGCCTCGTGTATCGGATGATATAACACAAAACCGATGCAAAACTACAATTTGTATAGTTTTACCTCTATAACGTACCGTATCATACAATACGTATCGTACGATACTAACAACTATGGGCAAACATTATCAGAATTCTTTGAAGGCTAGATCATGGGGAGGAAGAAATGATGGTTCTATTAATAAGGTGAAAAAAGTTACAAAAAAACTAATCAATGGTGGACAAGTCGTTTAACCTAATGACAGGTCAAAATGAAAACCAAAAAAAACTCACCACACGGGATTCAAAACAATGTTGTCTAATTTGCAAAATGCTAAAAAAAGGGATATTCTCAAACCGCTTATGCATTGATGCCCCGAAGGAGGCCAAGAAATAAAGTAGATCCCATAAACCAACCTACTCTCATTTTGGGTCCTCGTGTCATTCTCAAAATGTTCAAGGATGACCTTATTTTTTGACATAACTCCACGGATGTGAATGTAATGTCCCTAGATTTTTATATTATGGGAGTTTTCGGGTTAATGTTTGTGTTGTGATGTGTTCTAATATTTTACTCAATGTCACATGTAAAACTCCTATATTGGAGCTGACAAGGAAACCGTGTTGTTTGGGGGTGGCAAAGAGCGGTTGAAGGCAAAGTCCTTTGAATTACAGAAGATTGTTTCAAATAAAAATGGTTCAGTGGAGGATTAGTTACCAATTTTGTGTTGCAAAAGGGGAACATAGGTGGTGCATTGTTTTGTGGTGTTCTTCATGAAGAGGGCGTGTGGTCAAAAAGGTTTTGAAAACAACAAATAGTGATGTGATTGCCCACTTGGAGTCGTGCGGTGAGGGCTAATGATTGAAGGTCCCGATGAAGGAAGCATCTTTTGATGGATGATGGGTTGGGAGATGATTCTTAGTATTTAGTAATATGAGAGTTAAGATTGTCAGTTAGTGTCGCATGTAAGTAGAGGCGAGAGAGAATGGTAAGATTCACTCTGGAAATGCATTAGGGCCAGGGGGAGTATGCCTTTTTAATGTGTTGTATGGTGAGACAAAAGTAGACTTTTTTGATCTAGTTAGGGCCAAATGTTTGGATTGAGATGGTTATATTTGAGAACCTTGCTTTTCCGACTCTAAGATACTTTTTCTTTTCTATTAAATACTTCTTTCTTGGAAGAGTTTTTGTTTGATGGAGATATGGTGGCGGCACTTATGTATGGTTTGTGTACTTATGATGTGTCCCATCTATCATTTGTTTGATGAAATTCTAGTGAGAGCCAAAATGCATAGGATTTTGTATTAAAGCAAAGATTTTCCAAGGGTTTGATGAGCCTGCCAATTGTTTGAAAAAGTGACTACAATTTTTTAAAGAAAGTTTTCCTAGATTGTTATTTGCATCTTCTTAACCTTAGCCCTATATGCACTAGATTTTGAGACCGTTAGGTTTAAAGGATGCAGAGAATGGACACAATATAAGAGAGGCAGAGAAGAGTCTAACTTACCCCACCTCTCATTCTTAACTTGCATTTATAGTTAGCTACTAAAAAAGAGTAGTATGCCCTTAGAAAGGTACACTTCTTACAATCATATTAAATGATAGCAATATAGTAATAATACTCTCAATACTCCCTCTCAAACTATGTTATATCTATCATTTAATACAAGCTTGGATCAAATAGCTGCAAGACGAGTGCAACTTAATGCTTTGGTGAACATATTTTCATGTTGATCCTCAGATTTTATAAATGGTGTTGCAATAGATCCATTTAGTATCTTGTCTTGAATAAGTGACAATCAATTTCCATGTTTCATCCTCTCATTGAATACGAGATTGACAGCAATATAAAGAATTGCTTGATTATCACTCAACAATTGTAAGGGAAATTGAGCTGGGAAATCAATTTCTCAAAGAAAGTGTAGTAATAATGTCAACTCATTAGTTGTATGTGTCATTACTCTATACTCAGCCTCAGCATTAGACCTTGCTATCATTGTTTGTTTCTTACTTTTCTATATAACGACGTTACCTCCCAAGAATATACATTAACTAATAGGTGAACTTTGATCCAAGGGAGAACTAGCCCAATCAACATCTGTAATACCTTCCATTCTAAGATGACCATTAGCTCAATACAATAACCCAATTATCGGAGTACGTTTGAGGTATCGAAGAATGCAAATGACTGCATCCCAATGTGGTACTCTAGGGCATCCTATAAATTAACTCACGACACTAATTGCATAGACAATATTTGATTTGGTAATAGTGAGATAATTTAACTTTCCAACCAACCAGCAATATTGACCTAGATTTTCAAACAATACACCATAACCCATCAACAACCTTTGATTTGGATCCATAGGAACATCGACTAGTCTATCACCTAGCAAGCCCGTTTCCTCTACCATGTCAAGTACATATTTTCTTTGAGATAAATAAATGCTTTGCTTAGATCTAGCATCTTCAATATCCAAGAAGTACCTTAGTTTTTCTAGGTCTTTTGTATGAAATTGATCCTGCGGGAAGTTTTTTAACTTTGTAATACCCTCAAAATTATTACCGGTAATTACAATAAAATCGACATAAACAACCAGTAGAATATACCCTTCATTTGTTTGTTTGTGGTAAATAGAATGGTCTGGCTGACAATTGAGAAGACCAAACTCTAAAACTGCCTTTGAAAACTTACCAACCCATGCTCTCAGTGACTGTTTTAAACCATATAGAGATATCTTTAGCCGACACACTCTTATGATACTCCCTTGAGTAAACTCAGGTGACTACTTCATATAGACTTTCTCAGCCAAGTCACCGTATAAGAAGACATTTTTGACATCAAACTGAATAATAGTCAATCAAGATTAGCAACTAAAGAAATTCATTTATGGACAGAAGAAATCTTGACAACAGGAGAAAATGTCTCCTCAGAATCAACGACATAGGTTTGAGTAAAGCCTTTGACAACAACTCGGACTTTGAGGCACTTAATAGAATCGGGGTTAATTTTGACGGTATATGTCCGCTGACAATCAATAGTCTTTTTACCGGAGGGTAAGAAAACAAGACCCCAAGTCCCATTATGATGTAAGACATCCATTTCCACTTTCATAACTTTCCTTACAACATTGATCAAATAATGCACCTTGTAATGTCTTTGGAATAAAAATAGTAGACAGCTAAGATGTAAAGCAAGAGAAGGTAGGAGACAATGCATCACAAGAAACAAAATTAGAAATAGGATGGTTAGTAATACAAGATTGAGTACCTTTACGAAGAGCAACGGGTAAAGAGTCAAAAGTTACTGGGGTACTAGGATTAGAAGACGACAAGGAAGACAATAGGGGCACCTAAGTCGCTGATCTTGGATAACAAGAGTATACACGAAGCAACATAGAGGAAGAAGCGGTGGTAGCACAGTAGGTAGTGGAGTAATAGAGGGTAAGGGAAGAGGTTGAGGGGGGAGGTGACAGTTCAAAGTTAAGGTCTAGAGGAGGATCAAGAGCTGAAAATATGGGATCAATTCAATGAAGGTGACATCAGCACTAGTGAAGTATCTATGAAGTGGGGGAATATAACAATGATGCTTTTTCTATGTATGAGAATAACCAAGAAAGACACATTTAGTTGCACGAGGGTCAAGTTTATCAAATTTGGGACCCAAGTTGTGAATAAAACATACACACCCAAAGACTTTAGGAGGTAAAGAAAATAAAGGAGAATTGGGACAAATGACGGAATATGAATTCTGTCGATTTAACACAGAGTAGGACATACGATTAATGAGATGACAAACAGTAAAAATATTATTCCAAAAACATTGAGGAACATTTATCTGAAATAAAAGTGAGCGAGTCATTTATAACAGATGACGATTCTTACGCTTCGCTACACCATTTTGTTGATATGTGTAGTCATATAAAGTTGGATGAATAATACTAATGTTACGAAGATAAGTAGAAAAAGGGTCAGAGTTATATTCACGAGCATTATCATAATGCAAAATACAAATACGACATCCATATTGGACTTTTATTTCAATATGGAATGTTTCACATATAGAAAATAATTCAGAACGAGTTTTCATAAGAAATAATTAAGTCATACAAGAATAATCATTCACAAATGACACAAAATAAGAAAATTTATTAGATGAAATATACTTTATTGGACTTCATACATCAGAATGTATTAATTTAAATAGACTAGATACACGATTATTGATTCAAGACTAAAAAGACATATGTTGATGCTTATTAAGTTAACAAGCTTCACAAAACACAGACGACACATAACTAAGGTTCGAAACCTGAAGTATCAGATTCTGGAGAGAGGGATGCCCAATACGACAATGCCACTGAAAGGGAGATGATGAGATCTGAAGTGCACGAGTAGAATGATCAAGGTCAAAGCAAGAGACCATCAGCTTCAGGCCTCGTATCAATCTTTCTCTTTGTCTAAAGAACTTGAAAAACACAATAAGAAGGATAAAATGTGACTCAATAATTAAGCAAGTAGGTAATCTTGCTAATAGATAGTAAACGGAAGAGAAATTGAGAGACTAATAAAATAAATGATAAAGACATATCAGGACTCAATTGAGTAGTCCTTAAACCTGAAATTTTAGAGGAAGTACTATTAGTAACATTACGAGGAAAAATAACAGAATGATAATTAAAAAAGACAACAGATGAACTAGTCATATGATCAGAAACGCTAGAGTCTATGATTCAGAGACTCCAAGTGGAGGACAATAAACAAATGGAAACAGTACTTGACTAAACAAAAGTAATTGTGGAGGAAGATGGGACTATTTGTTGTTAAGACATGAATTGAATATAATCCTTTTGCGTAATAGTAACTTAAGAGTTAGGAGGAGCCGAACGTAGACAATGAGGAAGTATTGTCATGATAGAAGACTTGATTAGTAGAACCAGATGACTTGCCATGTAAATCCCAATAATAATTAACAATGTGATTGGTATGACCACAATGAGTATATACATGAGTACCAATACGACCTTTACGGCCTCCATTACGGGCCTCGGGACCACGACCACCACCATGATTGCCACATCCACCTTGAGTACAACTACTGGTGCCATTAGAGATAAGAAGGGCTGAAAGTCAGTAGAAAAGCCATGATCAATGCCTAAAGTCAAATGGTCAGCAAACAAAGTACTACGTTGTAAATGGGAAAAGACCTCGAGAAGAGATGGAAAGCTAGGGCCACCTAAGATTTGGACACAAATAGACTCATACTCAGGCTTCAGACCAAAAACCAACAAGGAAACGAACAACATCTATATCCTCACGTTGTTGTAGCAGAAGTTTAGCATCAATGGTGCACAGGTGGTAAACCCTTAATTCTTCACAGACTCCTCTAACTTTAGAATAATAATCTTCTAAACTCAGAATACCTTGCTCAATGCAAAAATATTGTTTGTAGACCTCATAAGTATAAGTAAAATTACGCTTACCATAATACATGAGTGCCAAATGATCCCAGATTTCCTTGACAGTATCAAGATAAAGCAAGGTAGAGTTGATACGAGACTTAATGCTATTCATAGTTGTCAAATTGCAATTCGTATCGTGAATCGGAATTTTAAATTTGAGAATTGTGAATCGTAAAATTCGACACAAAATTTGAACAAAAATAAAAAATAATACTACATATTTAAAATAGAGAAAATATTGAATATTGAACATTATTGCTTTTTAAAAATAATCAATTGACATAATCACGTTGTCTAAATGGAAAGACGCTAGTTTTTTTGTTTCATTTTCATCTTTTACTTAACTATTTTCAAATCCAACAACTTGAAAGAACCATGGCTATTCAAGAATCAAAACAGTGACATCCAGTATAGATTAGGTTACAAACATGAATGAAAAAAGAACAAATAAGAAAATTGATCGAGAGAAAACATACAAGCTAGCATTTTGAAACAAAAAATTAGAACTTAGCAAACTACCTACGAAAGAATTAAGAGCAAAAATCAACTAATGATGCGAGAGCGTTAGCCGTGACCTTTAGTTTAGACAATGCAAGGTGGGCTTTAGACGACGAGGTTGAGTTTTTTTTAGGGCCTGGGGTCCTCTGCAAACAAAACGATATCGTTTTACTNTTAGACAATGCAAGGTGGGCTTTAGACGACGAGGTTGAGTTTTTTTTAGGGCCTGGGGTCCTCTGCAAACAAAACGATATCGTTTTACTGTTTAACGGATAAAATGATGTCGTTTTTCAAAAAATTTGGATTTAAAAAAATGATTGAATCGTGCGATTCGTACAATACAAATGGAATCGTACGATGTAGGTGCGATTTAACTCTAAAATGATTCTCATATAAGATACGAATTGTCTTGTACTTGTATCGAACTGCATCGTACGAATCGAATCGCTAATCGTACGATTTTGATAACTATGATGTTATTCAACAGTAAGTAAATAGTCTATGCATCCTCTTGTTCCCACTGACCAAATTCAGGGTCATTTTTCTTCTAGGAAGCACGAATATTCGGTGGGGGGTCCTCATGGCACGCGTCCGACATGGATACGCGTGTTCGACGGTCGGACACGTGTCCGACCCTTGTAGAAGTGTCATGAACAGTTACTTATGTTTTTTNGGTCCTCATGGCACGCGTCCGACACGGATACGCGTGTTCGATGGTCGGACACGTGTCCGACCCTTGTAGAAGTGTCATGAACAGTTACTTATGTTTTTTGGTCGGATACGGTTCGGATACGTGCGGGACACGACAGGATACGGCGGGGTATTTTTTGTTATTTTAAAAACTTAGGGGGTCGAGATGAAAAAAATAAAATGGTTTCATATGTCGTTTGGCTTAAAAAGAAAAATCAAAAAGGAAAAACCGAAAAAGGCATCGGTGAACACCATTTCGACTTTCTGTGTGTTCGAGAGCGAGAGAGAGAGAGAAGAGAAGAGAAGAGAAGAGAAGAGAAGAGAGGAGAAGAACGATCGAGAGGACCAGAGNAAAAGAAAAAACAAAAAGGAAAAACCGAAAAAGGCATCGGTGAACACCATTTCGACTTTCTGTGTGTTCGAGAGAGAGAGAGAGAGAGAAGAGAAGAGAAGAGAAGAGAAGAGAGGAGAAGAACGATCGAGAGGACCAGAGGAGGAGAAGAAGAAAGAGAGGGAAGAGAAAGGGAGACTAGCTTGCGACTGGTGACTACGATTGCAGGTTCTTCTTCTTGCCACAATTTTTTTTTTCAGATCTGCTACTGCTGCTCTTACCTCTTCTGGTCTGTGTGGAGTTTGGACTTTCAAAAAATTTGATTAGGTTAATTTGATTGGGTTAGGGTTTTAGGGTTTTCAATTTTTTTGTTGTGTTGCTGCCTTTAGGGTTTTTTTTTTTGGTCTGGTGCAGTGTTGCTTGCTGCCTTCTGGATTTTTTTTTGGTCTTGTCACCTGTGTTGCTACCTTCTATGCTATGCTAGTGTGTAGGCCTGCTGGTTTTAAATACTAAAAATTACTTTCTGTGCTGCCTGCTGGTTTTTTTTGGTCTTGGTCATCTGTGCTGCTGCCAGCTAATTTTCGTGTTGCCTGCTGCCTTTTGAAAATTGTTGTTATATATATAAAAATATATATAATTATTTTAATTAGTCGTATCATCGTTATACCCGTANTCTGTGTTGCCTGCTGCCTTCTGAAAATTGTTGTTATATATATAAAAATATATATAATTATTTTAATTAGTCGTATCATCGTTGTACCCGTATCCTATATTTTGGGAGTTTGCCGTATCGCCGTGTTCGTATCGTATCAGATGCGACACTCGTGTCCGTATTGTGCTTCTTAGTTTTCCTTGTATTTCTTGTCCACTAAATACTTTTTAAGGCATTTGCCTTTAACAAAGACTTGGACTGAGTGGAACTATAGGACACAATTAGTCCCATTGAGCTTGACAGAAGTCATCGGAGCATTAAGAAGAGTAGTCGGGGGAAAGTGTCGGTGACAACAAGGTTGGGGCAAGAGATGGAGTATCAGCTTTGGGTTCCATAGTAATATCATAGATTTGGAGACAGACCAAAGCAAAGTAAAACAAATTATGCAAAAATCATCACTTGAATAGTGCAAAATCACAGATTTGTGGAAAGGGGGCTGAACTAGTCGCACTGAAAGCTGAGCCTGGTGTAAAATTGTCTCTGAACCGGCTGAAAATCACAAAATCTATTGGAAACTCATAGAACTGGAGTGAACAGTTAGAAAACCAGATGAACTGCTTGTAAAATTGTCACTGAACCAGCTGGAAATCACAGAACCTGTTGGAAACCCACCGAACTGGGGTGAACCAGTTATAAAATCAAATGAACCGGACTAAACCGGCCTAATCAGGACCTGAACCTCAATAAACTGGATGAATTGACCCAGTTTGGGCTGGACTGGACCTGAATAGGATGGAACCTGGGCTGGAGCTAAACATAATGGATGGACTTGAAGGCTTGTGCTAAGCTTGATAGTGGGCTTGGGCGGAGTCCAAATCTGATTAGGCTTTGCCAATTAATTTAGCCCATGACCTAATCTGACCTGGATGCCTTGGATATCGTCTTCTCTACTACGATGGGTTCAATGGAACCCTAGTTATCGACGGCGCACTACACTGACGCCACACCAGACCTGTGATGACAACATCATCTCCATTACAGACCTCTAGTGACACCACGACACAACCAACTCAAGATCACATAACCTCGAGAGACTACTCCGGCAGCGATGACATTACACAACAAATCACCAAAGACCACAACAATACACCCAACAGGGTTTCGGCGACAGAATAGTACCTGAATCAATTTTCAACACTCTTTTGATCACATCGCCTCAATTTCAAAGCATGGACATACATGAACTATGGCATCAATGTTCAACCATCATCCACAACCCTAGACCATATTCGTGGGTTGCACATTATACGGGACCAACGAGTAAAAGAAAAGCAAAGAGAAAACGAGAAGAGAAGAACAAGAATCCTGAGGTCAAATTTTTAGTATAAAAAAATAAATTTCAGATCAAATTTTGGATCAATAATGATCCGATGCCATGTTGGGTTTAAAGGATGAAGAGACTGAACACAATATGAGAGAGGCAGATAGGAGTCTAGCTTACCCTACTTCTCACTCTCTAGCTTGTATTTATAGTTACCTTTAAACACAAAAGATTAGAATACCCTTAGATAGGTATACTTCTTACAACCATATTAAATGATAACAATATAATAATAATTCTCTCAACAAAGACGATAGAGTTTTTGGATTGGCTTTGATGTCAAAGACTCTTATTTTCCTTTGGAAACTGAAAATAAAACTATGTGATTGATGCAGCATTGTTTACGAAGGACCAATGAGGTCTTAATCAGGATTTTGCTTAATATTGTTAAGACTTTCAGTGGGTTAAGCAGTAGAAGTTGGGTTAATATTGCCGCTTAAAAAAATTTGGTTAATATTTTGTTTCTATGTCTATTAAGTTAGTTTGAGAATGTCTTTTGGGTTTTTACTCTCCTGGGCACGAAGCATGATTTCTTTCTTCCTCCAGTTTGTCTTTGCAGCTGCTCCCTATCTTTTTCTCTCTTTCCTTGCCATCCACTTGTCCTATTTTATCTTTGATCGCCTTTTCTTCAACTCCTCTTATCCTTTATCAGTATACCTATATTCTCGATTGATGTTATTTTATCTTGTTTTCCCTTGTCATTCGATCTTTCTTCCCATTCCCATTTGAGAACTATATTCTTTCTTGAAGAACACTGGGCCATGCAATATTAGTTTTGCAACAGAGATGCACATTCATCAACGGTATGAAGATAAATATCTTATTTCGTTCTTGAAGAATCACGATTAGGGGTTGAATTATCTTCCACAAAGGGGATTGATGATATTCAAGGCCCATTATAAGTTGACATGTAAATCAGTGTATGTTAGGAGTTTTGTTGGGTTTTAGATTATGTTTAAGTCTTTTTTGCTTTACCTGATGGGATGAGTTTATTCAAAATTTAATTTGTTTTTAGGGCTTTCAAAAANGTTATCTTCCACAAAGGGGATTGATGATATTCAAGGCCCATTATAGGTTGACATGTAAATCGGTGTATGTTAGGAGTTTTGTTGGGTTTTAGATTATGTTTAAGTCTTTTTTGCTTTACCTGATGGGATGAGTTTATTCAAAATTTAATTTGTTTTTAGGGCTTTCAAAAAGCATACACATACCTTGTGCATGTGAAAAGGGATGAAGCCTCTCATAGCAACTATTTGGAATAACTTTGAGCTCACTTGTCTGATTGCTTTTCTCCTTTGTTTCTTGTCTTTTCTTTCATCAGACGCATGCTTTTGACCATTGCATCTTGATCTGTTTTTTTTCTCCCCTTATTCAGATCTGTTTTTCTCGTTCTTTTTGGCTTGGGTGAAAGAGGCCTGGAAGTTGTGACATGCNCTTTGATCTGTTTTTTTTCTCCCCTTATTCGGATCTGTTTTTCTGTTTTTCTCGTTCTTTTTGGCTTGGGTGAAAGAGGCCTGGAAGTTGTGACATGCCCTCCCTCTTCATAGCTCTTTCTGCTCTTTATTCCTTTTCTCTCTCCTCTGTTATGTGATATATTTCTCGCTCTAAGAAATTAGTAGTTTATTGTCTATTCATTCTGTGAAGAATTTTTCCCCCAGTTTCATCAGATCATGTAATAGAATCGAATTCAAACAAACTTACAAGTGTGGTTAGCAAGTTTGACGTTGGTTATTCTTGTTAGAGAAAGAAAGGTGCTGCCATAAAGAGGGATGAGAAAAATATTACTTAAAACTTAGAAATATCAAATAGAATGCCCACACAGAGTAAGAACTAGAACCATAGCAATTGTAGTAAAGAAACTTAAAGAAAAAAACAGTTGCAGTAGATATGAGAGGGCACGCAATCCATGTGCAGTTCCTGCGTCATTAAATCAATTGAGAATTGATTTTAGAAGGATCNTTGCCATAAAGAGGGATGAGAAAAATATTACTTAAAACTTAGAAATATCAAGTAGAATGCCCACACAGAGTAAGAACTAGAACCATAGCAATTGTAGTAAAGATACTTAAAGAAAAAAGCAGTTGCAGTAGATATGAGAGGGCACGTAATCCATGTGCAGTTCCTGCGTCATTAAATCAATTGAGAATTGATTTTAGAAGGATCTTTAACTTTGTGTCATTAAATCAATCAGAATTGCNAATCCATGTGCAGTTCCTGCGTCATTAAATCAATTGAGAATTGATTTTAGAAGGATCTTTAACTTTGTGTCATTAAATCAATCAGAATTGCCTGAAGCTGGAATGTCGTACAGTATTTGATCTCATTTTATTGTGGTTCAGGTTGCTTATCTGATTATGTTGTTGATGCTTGTAATAACGTTCAGAATAAATTCATATCTCACTCTCTCTCCAGCTAGCATAATGAAGGATGGTGACGTCACATTGAGCTCTTGGAGAGATCTTATCAAAAATCCCAAACAATGGTGGGATCATCGTGAAAACAAGCTCAATGGATTGGTGATCACCAGTCTCCGGATAATTCTTCTACATTTGATATACTGTTTCGGATGAAATTTACGCTTCTTTTGTTTGCATTGTAGGTGAAAGCCAAACACCCTGATTTTAAACACAAGGATAGTGGTCTTGCACTCTGGCTCAAGAGCGCTCCGCAATGGGTGTTGGCAGGACTTGAAGGATTGGAGTTTGATGTTCCAATTGGTAGGATGAAAGAAGCAAAGGATAACAAAAGTGAGTATTAAAATAAATTATGATTTCATTTGTAGATTCACATCATTCGTAATGAGTTTTGGCACATTACACTTGCACTTGGCACACTAAATACTAATATGACTTTTTTGTGTTACATATCCTAGCACAAAGCATTTCAACATTATTGAGGATATTTTGGAATCTTCATTAGTGTATCAGATACATAGTATGGAGATTGTGTAGAACAGATGTAGCACAGATTAAAGAATGTCAAAACAAGAAATACATCATCTTTACCAAAATTACTTCTAAGTTTCTCTGAATAGTTATGTTGAGCTTTGTATCTTTGGTTCTACGTTGTTATTATTATTGTGCTGTTTTTTCTTTCTGTGTTTGGCATGGTTTGGCCGATTGTAATGTATAAAGAATTAAAGATAATTAACATTTTATACTCCTCATCTACGGCAATAGCTCTCCTATTTTGCCACTGTTTAGTGGTTTTGCTTTTATTTTTATTTTTTGAAAAAAGAATGATTAATCAAGAGCAGTAGGGGAGATTATGAAATTTGGGGAAAGTGAAGGAAGTGATGGTTCAAGCTTAGGAGTCTGGCAGCATAAGTTGTTTCATTGAGTTCTTGGTATCTATTAGGGCTCTGAGAATGAATTGGTTAAGGCGTTTTGAGGACAAAGTAGGGATGTTTGAAGCGGGTTGCTCATGGACATTTCATAAGTTACGAGCAAGGGGGTTGTTAGTGGAGGCATTGGGACTCATGGGTTTTGGTCAGGGTTCAATTAAGCCTCTTTGGTGTCCTTAGGTAAGCCAATCCTATGTAATGGGGCTTTAGGTGGATTGTGGCTGCAACAAAACACAAAGTGGTAGAATTGGATGGGGACCCACTTTGGGTCTTTTTGCTTTTATTTTTATTTTTCAAAAAAAGAATGATTAATCAAGAACAGTAGAGGAGATGATAAAATTCTATGAAAAATAAAAATAAGCGGATGGGGACCAATCCGAGTGGGCAAACTCCACTTTTTACACACTAAATTTCCTCTAAGCTAACCTTGGCTACCTTTGGGACCATCTGTCTCTTCTCTCCAATAGTGTTCTCAGCCACATGCGCCATTGCCCTTCATTCGGCAGTTGCACTTGATTGTGTATTCCTAAGTAACCAAGTTATACCAACAATGTGGAGAAACTAAGTATTGTTCCTCACTATTGTCAACAATAGTCAATATTTGTAAAGAGGCTAACTTGTAGGACTATCAATGGATTAGATTTTGACCCCAAATCCACTATTAAGTACGAACCAGAATCCCTTTAGTCGGATATGCACTGAATTACAATCGGCTAATCCGAATCCAATTAGATCACTATTATCTAATTTGGNCGGATATGCACTGAATTACAATCGGCTAATCCGAATCCAATTAGATCACTATTATCTAATTTGGATACGGATATGCCCGTTCCACTGTGAACTCAATCCAAAATATAATCAAATAATCAAAGTAAATATAGGAATAATGTATTTGAAATGCTTGCAAATGAATGTTTGATTACAGACAAGGATGATATATTATATTGGCTTGAAATTTGTACAAAATTGTAAAAGTGAAAGTACAAAATTACATTTCCCATCTCCTTCCNATTATCTAATTTGGATACGGATATGCCCGTTCCACTGTGAACTCAATCCAAAATATAATCAAATAATCTAAGTAAATATAGGAATAATGTAATTGAAATGCTTGCAAATGAATGTTTGATTATAGACAAAGATGATATATTATATTGGCTTGAAATTTGTACAAAATTGTAAAAGTGAAAGTACAAAATAACATTTCCCATCTCCTTTCNAATCTAAGTAAATATAGGAATAATGTAATTGAAATGCTTGCAAATGAATGTTTGATTATAGACAAAGATGATATATTATATTGGCTTGAAATTTGTACAAAATTGTAAAAGTGAAAGTACAAAATTACATTTCCCATCTCCTTTCCCTCTCTATTTCTTCCCCCTTTTTGTTTTCTTTCTTCTCTTCTCTTCATTTCAATCTCCTTTCTCTTTCTGCTTTGGAGGGCCAGAATCTTCTATTGTGCCCTTTTCCCCCTCTCTCTTGAATTATTTCTTGTGTATCTCCAATCTGCGCCTCATGTCCATGTTCTGATTCACAGCCCCTGCAGCCCAAANTATTGTGCCCTTTTCCCCCTCTCTCTTGAATTATTTCTTGTGTATCTCCAATCTGCCCTCATGTCCATGTTCTGATTCACGGCCCCTGCAGCCCGAATCCATCCCCTCAACTTGATCTGCCTTGCGCTAATACCACCTACCCTAATATATCTAACTGTTGTTCAGCCTCCTCATCATTTGAAAATAAGACATTGATTTTCCGATGTTCATACAATAGTGGATAAAATTCTCAGAGAAGAAGGTTGCCATAAAAAGCTAACTCATGGACAAACCGAGATCCATGACCTACGACCATATTTCAGGTCAGATCTGATTTGTTATTTTTATTGTTTTTGCAGAAATCATGAATTATTTGATGAAATTGTATGTGCAATGGGATGAAATGGTTGATTAATTTGTGGAATTGATATGTATAAATACTTAAGTTACATTATCTCCAACAGCTTAAGCTTTTGGAGTACATGATTGTTTAGCATGATATCAAAATAGAAGGTCTTGTGTTCGAATTTTGCCCCACTCTAATTATTAAAAGATTTTTCACGTGATAGGCACAAAATCTAGTATGCGCGTGAGGAGGCGTGTTGAAATATAAATACATAAGTCACCCTCTCCAACAGATTAAGCCTTTGGAGTACATGATTATTTAAAAATATTAAGTTGAACCTTAATCAACGAGATATGGGTCTACAATTCAATTATTATTTTGTTGGATTGGACCGTATTTTTGGATTAAACATCTAACTCTTAATGGAAGTGAATATGGACAATGAAAATTGAATCCGACGGATAAACGGATCAAATTCGGAAGCAAATTTTCTAATTGGTGAGTCTTCTTTCTCTAGTTTCTTTCCACGCCTCTATCGGGTTTCTTGTTATCAGAATGTTTGGATTGCATCTATGGTTCGACCATAATTTCAACCGATTTCTTGGGATTTTGGTTTTCGTAGAAGTCTTAATGATAGGGAATGTTTGGAAATGATAAGTCTTTTCTCCATGCTTAATAATTTTTTTGACTCCAAATTTGGAGGATAGGAGGTATTGGATTGNTTTAAAATTGCATCGTATCTTACGATACACGATACGATACACGATACGATACAATATTTGTATCTTACGATACGCCTTTCGATACACGATTTGATAACTATGGGTAATACAATGAATGTCTTTTCTTATAAATATTTCTTTGAGTTTTTAATTGATGATCCCTTGTTTCTTTTGAACCATCATTGAATATTTGGTAGATTAAGGTGCCTTTAAATATGCAAGTTTGTGCGCCGATTATTGCCCACAGATAAAATTAGTAACAATGAGGTTCTTCAAAAGAGGAGAACTAATTTTTATCTTCAACCACAATGGTTTATTATGTCTAAGTGTGATTATGAGAGTGTGGATCACTTATTTTTGCATTACCCTTTGGTGCAAGGACTTTGGAGTAAGCTTTTTGACCTTGAGAATTTTTCTTGGGTTGCCCCAAGGGATATGAAATCTTTTTTTTTTAAATGATGTGGGGTTNCTTTGGAGTAAGCTTTTTGACCTTGAGAATTTTTCTTGGGTTGCCCCAAGGGATATGAAATCTTTTTTTTTTTTTTTTTAAATGATGTGGGGTTTGGAGGAAATAGAAAATGAAAGTTTCTTTGGCACAATGATTTCTTTGCTACTTTATGGGTGATTTGGAAAGAATGGGATGCGAGTATTTTTAGGATAAATATGAATAAGTTGAGGGATCATGNGGGGTTTGGAGGAAATAGAAAATGAAAGTTTCTTTGGCACAATGATTTCTTTGCTACTTTGTGGGTGATTTGGAAAGAATGGGATGCGAGTATTTTTAGGATAAATATGAATAAGTTGAGGGATCAGGAGATATGCTTCATTTTTTGGCTTCTTTTTGGACTTCAACGGCTAAGAAGTTTGAAGATACTCCTCTCTTTTGTATTGGAGCAAGTTGAAAAGCTTCACGTGGCCTGTAATTTTTATTTTTGCTTCTTGTACGCTTTCTTGAACATCATTGTGTTGGACTCCTTGTCCGCCATTGAATTGTTCCTTGTGATGTCTTCTTANGAAGTTTGAAGATACTCCTCTCTTTTGTATTGGAGCAAGTTGAAAAGCTTCACGTGACCTGTAATTTTTATTTTTGCTTCTTGTACGCTTTCTTGAACATCATTGTGTTGGACTCCTTGTCCACCATTGAATTGTTCCTTGTGATGTCTTCTTATGGTTATAATTGGATTCGGGTCGATCAGAATTCAACCTGCGTTTGATCCCTTGACTAGCCGACTAACTTGAAGATGCTGAGACTGTTTGAACGTTATTTCTTTATCAAGAGTTCCCTTCAATCTGGGTTAAATCATTCATGACTGCAGAAATAAAACAANCTAACTTGAAGATGCTGAGACTGTTTGAACGTTATTTCTTTATCAAGAGTTCCCTTTAATCTAGGTTAAATCATTCATGACTGCAGAAATAAAAACAAAGTCAGGTTACAGTGAAACACATGGTTTGGGGTCCTAAATGTTTCACTCTTGTCTTTCCTAAGCTTCGTGTTATAATGAAGAATAAAGTGGGTACAGATTCCAGAAAGTGTACCAATATCTGTGAAAAATCAAAATACATTTGTTTAGTGGAAGGTAGGTGTTGTTGATGTTGCAGAAGCCGCCCAATCCTTCACATGGAAGTGCTTAATTAGGTGAGCTTTTGAGGATAATAAATGTACTGGACCTCTGTTTGACAAGCGCAGAGTTATCTTACATCGTTCTCTTCTATCCACATCAACCTTGCTTAATTTATTAAACCATGCCCTGAGGGGATGTTTACAGATGTCAATTTGCNTGAGGATAATAAATGTACTGGACCTCTGTTTGACAAGCGCAGAGTTATCTTACATCATTCTCTTCTATCCACATCAACCTTGCTTAATTTATTAAACCATGCCCTGGGGGGATGTTTACAGATGTCAATTTCCCTCTTTCCATCTGCAGACCTTGTGTGAGTCCCCCTAGTAATAAACCTTGGAGGTTNATAAATACTTAAGTTACATTATCTCCAACAGCTTAAGCTTTTGGAGTACATGATTATTTAGCATGATATCAAAATAGAAGGTCTTGTGTTTGAATTTTGCCCCACTCTAATTATTAAAAGATTTTTCACGTGATAGGCACAAAATCTAGTATGCGCGCGAGGATGCGTGTTGAAATATAAATACATAAGTCACCCTCTCCAACAAATTAAGCCTTTGGAGTACATGATTATTTAAAAATATTAAGTTGAACCTTAATCAACGAGAAATGGGTCTACAATTCAATTATTATTTTGTTGTATTGGACCGTATTTTTGGATTAAACATCTAACTCTTAATGGAATTGAATATGGACAATGAAAATTGAATCCGACGGATAAACGGATTGAATTCGGAAGCAGATTTTCTAATTGGTGAGTCTTCTTTCTCTAGTTTCTTTCCACGCCTCTATCGGGTTTCTTGTTATCAGAGTGTTTGGATTGCATCTATGGTTCGACCATAATCTNCTATCGGGTTTCTTGTTATCAGAATGTTTGGATTGCATCTATGGTTCGACCATAATTTCAACCGATTTCTTGGGATTTTGGTTTTCGTAGAAGTCTTAATGATAGGGAATGTTTGGAAATGATAAGTCTTTTCTCCATGCTTAATAATTTTTTTGACTCCAAATTTGGAGGATAGGAGGTATTGGATTGGTAATACCATTGTTGTTAGTATCGTACGATACGCGATACGTAACGTACGATACGTTACGATACAGCCCTAAAACGATACGGATCGTAGTTATGTATCGTTTTTGCGTTGTATCGTCCGATACACGATACGTTTTTACGATACGATACGTATCGGTACGATACGCACGATACGTGCAATTTTTTTTTTTTTTTTAAAAACGACGTCGTTTTGTGCTCTGATTTTTTTTAAAAAAAAACGACAAGTGAAGACTTGTTGGCATCCGATCACAATGATGATGATGATGATGCATTTTCAATTGAAATTGAAGATTGAGTTCAAAATGGATGTTAGAAATTTGGATTAGAAGTCTCTTTGGTGTTTAAAGTTTGAATTAGTGAACTATGGTTGTGAACTTTGCATTATAATAGTAGTGGATTATGTTGATAACTTGAATAGTTGGTGGAGTATTAATGAAATGCTATATTTTTTATGAGTGTATGACTTTTTTTCAAAGGTATATATATTTTTTTATTATTTATTTAAAATTGCATCGTATCTTACGATACACGATACGATACACGATACGATACAATATTTGTATCTTACGATACGCCTTTCGATACACGATTTGATAACTATGGGTAATACAATGAATGTCTTTTCTTATAAATATTTCTTTGAGTTTTTAATTGATGATCCCTTGTTTCTTTTGAACCATCATTGAATATTTGGTAGATTAAGGTGCCTTTAAATATGCAAGTTTGTGCGCCGATTATTGCCCACAGATAAAATTAGTAACAATGAGGTTCTTCAAAAGAGGAGAACTAATTTTTATCTTCAACCACAATGGTTTATTATGTCTAAGTGTGATTATGAGAGTGTGGATCACTTATTTTTGCATTACCCTTTGGTGCAAGGACTTTGGAGTAAGCTTTTTGACCTTGAGAATTTTTCTTGGGTTGCCCCAAGGGATATGAAATCTTTTTTTTTTAAATGATGTGGGGTTTGGAGGAAATAGAAAATGAAAGTTTCTTTGGCACAATGATTTCTTTGCTACTTTATGGGTGATTTGGAAAGAATGGGATGCGAGTATTTTTAGGATAAATATGAATAAGTTGAGGGATCAGGAGATATGCTTCATTTTTTGGCTTCTTTTTGGACTTCAACGGCTAAGAAGTTTGAAGATACTCCTCTCTTTTGTATTGGAGCAAGTTGAAAAGCTTCACGTGGCCTGTAATTTTTATTTTTGCTTCTTGTACGCTTTCTTGAACATCATTGTGTTGGACTCCTTGTCCACCATTGAATTGTTCCTTGTGATGTCTTCTTATGGTTATAATTGGATTCGGGTCGATCAGAATTCAACCTGCGTTTGATCCCTTGACTAGCCGACTAACTTGAAGATGCTGAGACTGTTTGAACGTTATTTCTTTATCAAGAGTTCCCTTCAATCTGGGTTAAATCATTCATGACTGCAGAAATAAAAACAAAGTCAGGTTACAGTGAAACACATGGTTTGGGGTCCTAAATGTTTCACTCTTGTCTTTCCTAAGCTTCGTGTTATAATGAAGAATAAAGTGGGTACAGATTCCAGAAAGTGTACCAATATCTGTGAAAAATCAAAATACATTTGTTTAGTGGAAGGTAGGTGTTGTTGATGTTGCAGAAGCCGCCCAATCCTTCACATGGAAGTGCTTAATTAGGTGAGCTTTTGAGGATAATAAATGTACTGGACCTCTGTTTGACAAGCGCAGAGTTATCTTACATCATTCTCTTCTATCCACATCAACCTTGCTTAATTTATTAAACCATGCCCTGGGGGGATGTTTACAGATGTCAATTTGCCTCTTTCCATCTGCAGACCTTGTGTGAGTCCCCCTAGTAATAAACCTTGGAGGTTGCAACTTGCAATTATACAAACCCGTTTTTCTTATGCTTTCAGTTTGTTTTTCAAAAGATTTTTTTAGGAAAATCAGGAAAATAATCTTTGCATGTGAGGACTTTTTTCAGGACTTACTTTCCCTGGTGTAATTTTAGGAGTGATCACCCAAGGAATTATGCTTTCAATTTAAGTTCAAAATATATTCTGATGGTTTGTTGTTTTGCTGGAATTTAGAGATCGATTCTTGGAAGAATTTGTTGGAATACCCTGATAAATGGTGGGATAACAGAACAAATAAGGTAACAATACTTGTCCTCAAGGTTTTTTTTTGTTTTTTTGGTTTTCGCATGGGAAAGGGGGTGGAGGAATAAGTAACACTGTCATCCATATGTAAGTGTATTTTTTCTTAGTTCAGACTTCTATTTCATTTGTAGGTCAATGCAAAATCTCCCGACTTTAAACACAAAGATACAGGTGAAGGACTATGGCTGGACGCTTCTCCAGCTTGGGCATTGTCGAGGTTGCCTCCTCTGAAAGCTGACAACAATACCTCGACTCCTTTGAAAGCTGACAACAATACTTCGACTCCTTTGAAAGCTGACAACAATACCTCGCCTCCTTTGAAAGCTGACAACATTGTTGGCACTATTTTGGGCAGGCCAAAGATACCTGAAGACTACAGAACGTATTGAGGTAACACGGTTGGCCCTCATATCTTCTTTTTTCTTTTTTTTTTTTGTGGTTTTTGTGTGTTGGGGGTTGGGGGGGGGGCATAGGAAATTACACTATCATACAGATTTTTTTTTATTGGAAAATATTAAAATGTATTTCAAAAAAATATAGATATGCAATATGGTTCAGTATCCACCCTAAGGGTACACAGAGCATGCTCTTGGTTAGAAATACCCTCACAACCCCAAAGACTAGTTGACTTCCTCTCGCATTCTGAGAGAATAAGATAAAACACTTGCCTATTCGTAGATGATACCATAAAAACAAAGCAGTAAGCCAGTAACAATGAAATCCCTCACATCCCTTGGGAATAAGTCAGCACATTGGTATCCCTCACATCCAGACAATATTTACGATCTTTTAATTCCTTTATACAGGTATCGCTTTTCTTATTTCATCCTTAATTTCATTTTTAGGTCAATGAAATATCTGTTCTGTACGTTGAACACAAAAATACAAGCTGACTATAGCTGAGAAACTCACCAGCTTGGGCATTCTTGAGTATTCCCCCTTTGAATGCCCACAACAATATCGTTGACAGGAAGAGGAATACACTGGTAATCAAAGCTGCACAAGGAGAGGAAAATTTTCTTCTATAAGGTTGGTTGGGGGTTGGTGTTGGTTCTGTAAGTAGAGAACATATTTACTAGGAAAAGGGTAAGTCTAAAATGGTTGTCATTTCATGCTAGGTTCCTCACTCTGTGCGTGCGTGCGTGCATGTGATGCATGTGTCAAAGGGTAAATTGGTTATGTTGTTTAAGATATGATTGATACAGTTTTCCATCACAATTGCTCTGGATCGGTCTCTCTGTACGAGTTTTCTTTTCCATCTTCTATCATCTTTTCTTATCTGCAGTCTGATTTGTTCATTCATGTTTCCAGAGCTTAACATAGTTCAGACTAGTGACTATGCCACGTCATTTTTGAAATCTCATTGGCTATCATCTATGAAGCACTCCTCTGGTTATTGATTTTGACAACCATGTTATCTCCATAAAATTGAATGACTTGGGGCCCGCCCTCAGGTCGCATAACCTAGACAGTGATAACTATCTTTCATGGGTCGATCCAATTGCCTTGAGAACCAAAAAAGTATGGTGTGTTGTGGATGGTGATGGCAACTAAAAACGAGGGTTGCTCTCCTTGTAGGACTTAATCCAACACTTNAAAAAGTATGGTGTGTTGTGGATGGTGATGGCAACTAAAAACGAGGGTTGCTCTCCTTGTAGGACTTAATCCAACACTTTACAGCACGAGCTGATGACAGTCATGCACCACTTGTGTCTGTGTTCCCGAAGGCACCTCTCTCTTTCAAGAGGATTTATGGCATGTCAAGTCTTGGTAAGGTTCTTTGCTTTGTATCGAATTAAATCACATGTTCCACCGCTTGTGCGGGCCTTTGTCATTTCCTTTGAGTTTCATTTTTGAGAACGTACTTCCCATGCGGGATACTTAACGCGTTAGTTACAACATTGCACGGATCGACATGCATAGCGCCTAGTATCTATCGTTTACAACTAGGATTATTGGGGTATCTAATCACATTCGCTTCCTTAGCTTTTGTCTCTCATTGTCCACCTGCTATAGCACTTCAGCCCGAACGTGTCTCCTACGGACAGCAAGTGTTCTTTATCAAGGATTCGAAGCATACTTCTTTATCCAAAGTTTTGGCATCAATGAACTTTTTTCCTTGGTCTCTATAAAAACTCAATTGTGTTGAGCAAAAGTTGAATTAAATTAAACCTTGAACTTAGGAATAAGTTAACATATTGAAAGCGAGTGAAGTGATCCATCTAAATGGATCACTCACTCTAACTAGTAATAAGTTTCATATTGAGATATCTAACTCGATGGTTGATCAACTATNTGAAAGCGAGTGAAGTGATCCATCTAAATGGATCACTCACTCTAACTAGTAATAAGTTTCATATTGAGATATCTAACTCGATGGTTGATCAACTATCTATCTTAGCGGGCATTCAAGAATGAATGTACTCATACCGCTCCCCCCATAGCCCAAAAAACATGGGGGGAGCATTGGAGAGGTAGTGATCGAATATCTCAATCAATCTATCTTGTTTTGTTATATTTGCTCCTTCCTTATGTATGTGGATCATGGTGAAGTCTGAAATCATCAGCAGTCCTCCAAAAAACCAGTGCTATAGAGAAGCTTTTTGCTGATCACGGGCGGAACTCACTTATTATGCCTATGGAATCTTAGCTCCATTACTAAAAGCTCAGCTGATCTGCCCTGAGTGGTGATCTCTTGTAGTTATATCTACATTATGGCAACTGGTGGTGGGATTCGATCCAGATCCTCTCAATTTCAAGTGTGGTCTATTTTGATCATCTAGCTTTGGGGTTCACTAACACCTACGGGACGCTATAAAAACAGTGGTGGACGATTAAACTTGGATTGGAAATTAACAAAAATTAAGAAATATAAGGGTCGACAGGGTTNAACACCTACGGGACGCTATAAAAACAGTGGTGGACGATTAAACTTGGATTGGAAATTAACAAAAATTAAGAAATATAAGGGTCGACAGGGTTTCATTTTCATACACAATAGGTAATCTACCCTTGAGTGAAAGGAAAATGAAGAGGTTCTTAATCTAAAAAANTTTCATTTTCATACACAATAGGTAATCTACCCTTGAGTGAAAGGAAAATGAAGAGGATCTTAAGCTAAAAGAAATGTTTGCAGTGCTGCATTTGTACTCGTTGCAACCAGTCAAGACCATACGGCGATTGATCAAGAAACNAAATGTTTGCAGTGCTGCATTTGTACTCGTTGCAACCAGTCAAGACCATACGGCGATTGATCAAGAAACATGGCTTAGTTGTTTTTTTTTTTCTTTCCAATCAATAAGAGTAAATCAATATTATTATTTTTATTACATCATATTTAAAATATAAAAATTCATTGAACACAAGTACACCAAAGTATATGATATACATTAAAAAAACAAAAGAATAATAACAAACTTTTATAAGAAAATTGTAATTGACCAGAGTTTTTATTTTTGAAGGTATTGTATGATAACTTTATTGATAATGCCATGAAAAAAAATATTTTGCTATGTGTAATTAAGTTATTAGCCATCCATTGATATTCATTTGGTTATGCAATTAAATGCTCACAATATTTGCTATTAATTTATCAGACAAAAGAAAGTAAGTTGTGAAAAAATAATNAAAAAGTATGGTGTGTTGTGGATGGTGATGGCAACTAAAAACGAGGGTTGCTCTCGTTGTAGGACTTAATCCAACACTTTACGGCACGAGCTGATGACAGTCATGCACCACTTGTGTCTGTGTTCCCGAAGGCACCCCTCTCTTTCAAGAGGATTTATGGCATGTCAAGTCTTGGTAAGGTTCTTTGCTTTGTATCGAATTAAATCACATGTTCCACCACTTGTGCGGGCCTTTGTCATTTCCTTTGAGTTTCATTTTTGAGAACGTACTTCCCATGCGGGATACTTAACGCGTTAGTTACAACATTGCACGGATCGACATGCATAGCGCCTAGTATCTATCGTTTACAACTAGGATTATTGGGGTATCTAATCACATTCGCTTCCTTAGCTTTTGTCTCTCATTGTCCACCTGCTATAGCACTTCAGCCCGAACGTGTCTCCTACGGACAGCAAGTGTTCTTTATCAAGGATTCGAAACATACTTCTTTATCCAAAGTTTTGGCATCAATGAACTTTTTTCCTTGGTCTCTATAAAAACTCAGTTGTGTTGAGCAAAAGTTGAATTAAATTAATCCTTGAACTTAGGGATAAGTTAATAGTGAAAGCGAGTGAAGTGATCCATCTAAATGGATCACTCACTCTAACTAGTAATAAGTTTCATATTGAGATATCTAACTCGATGGTTGATCAACTATCTATCTTAGCGGGCATTCAAGAATGAATGTACTCATACCGCTCCCCCCATAGCCCAAAAAACATGGGGGGAGCATTGGAGAGGTAGTGATCGAATATCTCAATCAATCTATCTTGTTTTGTTATATTTGCTCCTTCCTTATGTATGTGGATCATGGTGAAGTCTGAAATCATCAGCAGTCCTCCAAAAAACCAGTGCTATAGAGAAGCTTTTTGCTGATCACGGGCGGAACTCACTTATTATGCCTATGGAATCTTAGCTCCATTACTAAAAGCTCAGCTGATCTGCCCTGAGTGGTGATCTCTTGTAGTTATATCTACATTATGGCAACTGGTGGTGGGATTCGATCCAGATCCTCTCAATTTCAAGTGTGGTCTATTTTGATCATCTAGCTTTGGGGTTCACTAACACCTACGGGACGCTATAAAAACAGTGGTGGACGATTAAACTTGGATTGGAAATTAACAAAAATTAAGAAATATAAGGGTCGACAGGGTTTCATTTTCATACACAATAGGTAATCTACCCTTGAGTGAAAGGAAAATGAAGAGGTTCTTAATCTAAAAAAAATGTTTGCAGTGCTGCATTTGTACTCGTTGCAACCAGTCAAGACCATACGGCGATTGATCAAGAAACATGGCTTAGTTGTTTTTTTTTTCTTTCCAATCAATAAGAGTAAATCAATATTATTATTTTTATTACATCATATTTAAAATATAAAAATTCATTGAACACAAATACACCAAAGTATATGATATACATTAAAAAAACAAAAGAATAATAACAAACTTTTATAAGAAAATTGTAATTGACCAGAGTTTTTATTTTTGAAGGTATTGTATGATAACTTTATTGATAATGCCATGAAAAAAAATATTTTGCTATGTGTAATTAAGTTATTAGCCATCCATTGATATTCATTTGGTTATGCAATTAAATGCTCACAATATTTGCTATTAATTTATCAGACAAAAGAAAGTAAGTTGTGAAAAAATAAAAATAATAAATTATAGAAAAATAAGGACAACAATCCGTAAAAAAAAATAAAGGCTAATTGTAGACTAATTTTAAATACTTTCACTTTTAAATTAAGTACGAAACAATAAACTAACCAAAT
This sequence comes from Ilex paraguariensis, assembly GCA_963454935.2. NCBI lineage: Eukaryota > Viridiplantae > Streptophyta > Magnoliopsida > Aquifoliales > Aquifoliaceae > Ilex > Ilex paraguariensis. The sequence continues at coordinate 605,611 of CAUOFW020003869.1, forward strand.
ATGTAATTATAGATCAATTATAACTCATATTTTTATAAATATTGTCGAATATAGAAGTGCTAGTATGGACACCTGAAAATCCATTTGAATAATGTTAATATAGAAGTGATAGTATGGGCACCTTGCTCCCTACTAGATTAGCCCATATACACGCATCACGCAATAAAAAATTAATTTTCTAATTGGGTAAAATATCAAAAAAATTATATATATAAATTCCAAATTTCGAATTTCAATTCAGAAAAACCCTAACTTCCTCGTTGATATTTGATTTCTGGAAATGGCTTACAAAAAAAAAAAACAAAAAAAAAAAAAGGCCCAAGCTTTTGCTCCATAGAATAAGATTTGTAAAAAATTAAAATTTAAAGGAATTTATGTTGGATGTAGTAGGACTAATTCATGACATCCAAACACAAAGAGAATCATGCTCTTCTTATAATGACAAATAACAAAGGACGCATAGGTAGACTAAGTTGTAGGAGCTTGTCTCAATGCGCGTAAGAACTTACCTGAGGCGATGGATTCAACTATGTTATTGAAAACTTATTTTTTAATATCATGTCTTATTTTTTTAATTAATGAAAATATGACATATATAATTTTTTTATTTTACTTTACTTTATTGTTTATAATGATTAATGGCTATAAGAGAATCATTGGGCTTGAATTATTATTATATGTGAATGGCCGAATTGTGTTATGACGTGGGTTCAAATTTGTTTTTTTTTTTATTCACACTTAACCACTTACTCTAACAGAGTAAAAGTCAAGTGGAGACGTGGGTTCAGGTTTATGAACTAAGTTGGTAACATAATGTATGTCAATATGAGAGAGAGAAAATGGAGTCGTCATGTTAAATTTGTATTTTACTCTTCTTTTTTTTTTTTAGGAAAGTATTTTTTTTTTATTTTTCGATTAGAGAGTAAATTAACATAATATAAGGGCAGGCGTTGTACATTCAATTCATGCTGTCACCCTAATTATTTTAAGATTTGCACAAATAAAAATTTGATCTTCACGAGTGGAAAACATACATATTTATGTTTCTAATTTGTTATAGATTAAGTTGTGAGAAGAGAATTTCGTAACCACCAAGTGCCACTTGCGATAGTCCTAAACTAGAAGCCATAGTAAAGAATGAGATATTTTCCAATACGTCTCATTGGATATTTTTTTCTCCAATTCTCACGTGCACATTCTAGAGTAATGAGTGATAACATGAAATTGTTGATTAATTATGATACTCATATGATTTTCCCACCTCTACCTTCACTAAAAAATATACAATAAACATAAAAAAATTAAAAATTAGCTCCCATGGCCACCCAAGATATGCTCCTGCACATAACGCAAACATGAACTGCTAAGATACCCTTGGTTTATCCGCCATATACCCATTCAATATTCTCCTTGTTATTTAAGTCCAATGCACTAAAGCATAAATCCTCTATCAATATCAACAGTCTGTTTTACTCGAACTAAGGTATTAAATTTGATATTTGACATCTTGGGTTAATCGATTAGGATTGTCATGACTCTAATCAGTCCCCCCCCCCCCCCCAAAAAAAAAATCCTTTCTTTTTTTGGATAAATAACTCTTATGTTTATGTGATGCACAAAACACTTAAGTATAATTACCTAATAACTGAAGAAAGTATAATAAAATGTGCTAATCGGTCTGAATTCTACTGTACCCATCTTTTGGCTTTTCTTCTATGCCATAAGTGCATTATTCTAAATTATAATGATCGATTGTTCATTGTGATAGTAATTTAACGTTGTATTTCAAATAATAATAATAATAATATTCTCCTAGGGTTAGATTTTGAAAAACATTAGTTTCTTCATTAGATTAAATTTTAATAAAAAAACCACATAATTTCTTAATCGAAGATAAATTTCCAGAAAGGGGTAAAAAAAAATTGTTGGCCCAGCCTTTTGCCCTTCCCCGTAAAATTTTACTCAAAAAATTTTCCAATGAGTTCTTGAATGGAATTTATGTCTATGACTAACACATCACATGCAAAACAAAGAGAATTATGCTCTTCTCAACATTACAACCAACAAGGGAATAGAGAAGAAAAAGAAACGGTCAACCTAAGCTTTAGCAGCTCATCGGTATCCGCATAAGAGCAAGCATATATATATCCACACAATTCGTAAATTCGACAAGAAATTAGTCTTACGGATTCATCAAATAAATAACGATACAAAACGGCTAAATACAGTGCAAATTCACTAACCATACATGACACAAATTCAACACACCATGAATATAAATGAGTTAGTTATGAATAGAATAAATTTTAATTTAACATGACTTAAATATGACACAACCTATTACCAACAATACTTTGAATTATTATATGCGAGTAGTCAAAGTGTGTTATTATGTGGGTTCAGGTTCACAGACTCAGTTATTAATGTCATATATTTTGATTTTAAAAAAGAGAATAAAGTCGTAATTTTCAAATTGTACTGTCAGATTAGTATCTACTCTAAAAATTTAAATGTATAGATGTGATGTTAATTTAACATTATATTAAAGTAAAAAATTCTACGCCAATTTTTGTTGTTCATCGATTCTTTTAAGACTAGCATGGACCAAAATCTCACTAAAACATGAAATGCATTTAACATAAAAATACTAACATTGTACCTCTATTATAGATTACATTTGTAGAAGAGATGCTATTTGTTTAGTAAGTACACATATGATACTTTAATGCAAAGCATGTCAATTATGCCGAAAAGGCGACTCCACGGTTGTTCCATAGTATCATGAAATGCAACCTTGATACACCTAAATTGAAAAGTCACCATTATCAAACCTTGTCAAGAATGAGACATTCTTTAATATCTCTTTGAATTTTTACTCTTTTACGAGAATCTCTTGTAGATTTATGAGTAATAGAGTCATAACAAAAATTTTGTTGATGCTATTGCAATAATTTTTCACCCCTACATTCCCTCAAAACTGGGGACACAAAGGAAAAAACAAAAGATCAAGTAAAAAAATATCAAATTCAGCCCCATGGCCACCCAAAAATATTCTCATGCACCAACACACAACTATGTACTGGTAATATCCTTGTTTTCATCCCTCTGGCCTTGGGCATACGCCATATACCCATTTGATTTTCTCCTTGATATTGAAGCCCAATGCACTGTACAACATAAAGCCTCAATCAATATTATCTATTTTAGTGGAACCAAGGTTTTAAATTAGATATTAGACCCACTCCCTTGGGTTAATCAATGAAGCATGTCAGGACTCTCATCTCCTTGATATCCTTGCTTTTAAAATTTGAAAATTCATGTTTTTGAGGAATATAAAATTTAATAGGATTGTTGCATGATTTATATAATTTTCTTTTTCACTCTTTACAACAGGTAATTGTTATCTTATGGACATTTCTGTCATTCAAAAAAAGAGGTACTTCTGTACAAAGTATCCCTATACATCAAACTATCGGGGCTACCCATGGACCGTCATGTGACTGGCTGGACTGTTATGAACCAACAGCGGCTAATCTAACGGCTAATCTTTGTGCCACGGGCCATTTGCGGACACTTGGATTCCAACTCCATCATGAACGTGTAATCCAAAATCGTCTACCCAGATGTCCATGCCATGAATACAATCGACTCAATTATTGAGACTTACGCCCAAACAACCCATTTTTCTTTATTGATTTATTTAATTGCTGAAAGATACAGCAATTATTTTTTATTACTTATTCCATACGTCGATTGCGATATTAGCTGTAGGGTATAATAATTCTAGACATAATTTACAAATTTGATATGTAATTGATGTAAAAGTAGTTAATTTAGGTTTAATTAGATTGAGTTTAGGCAATAAACAAATAGACTTATTAGACATATCTAATCTATATAATGAAGTAGCTTACAATTTAAATTTCAAAAAATAAATAAAATGACTTTTGCTATTCGTGGATAAAAAAATAAATCCCTAAAGATGTGTTTGGAGTGACTTTTTAAAAGTACTTCTAAAAATTATTTCTCATAAATATTTTAAAAAAAATAGTATTTGAAATCATCCCATCACTACTCCTACCACCACCTCCCCCGCCGTCGCCGCCATCACCACCACCATCATCGTCGTCGTCGCCACCACCATCACAACTATTATTGTCGTCGTCGTCGTCGTTGTCGCCGCCACCACCATCACCATCGCCACAGCCACCACCACAACCACCGCCCTCGCTGCCACCACCACGATTATTGCCACCCACCACAACCATCACCGTCTCCTACCACCACCACTACCGCCCACCATCTTTCACCCTCACTACAAATCGATGCTTATTTTTCTTTATCTCTTCTCTATGTTTGTGATTTGATTTTGGATATAAATACAAATATGTTTATTATTTACTATTTTTTATTATTTTGTCCCTGAGGCACAGACAATAACTAGTATATTTATATAGTAAAGTAGCTTACAATTTAAATCTTAAAAGATAAACAAAATGATTTTTGCTATTCGCGGTTGAGATCGTTTTAAATTTTACTTTAAAGTTAATCTAACAGTTAATATTAACACTTTAAATTTAATAGGAAAAAAAATCATAAAGGTGTGTTTGAAGTGACTTTTTAAAAGTACTTTTAGAAATTATTTCTTATAAATATAATTTTTAAAAAAATAGTGTTTAAAACCGTCTCACCACTACCTCTACCACATCGTCGCCACCGCCACCACCACCACTACCATCGCCACCACCGCCACCAACGTCGCCACCACCACCACCGCCACTCCCACCCCCACCATTGACACTATTACCACAGTCATTACCACCTACCATCACCACCACTATCGCCCACCACCTCTTACCCTTACTACAAACTGATGCTTAAATTATTTTATCTCTTTTTTAAGTTTGTGATTTAATTTTGAATATGAATATAAATATATTTATTATTTACTATTTTTTATTACTCTGTGCCTTCTGATACAGACAATAACTAGTAAATTAATAAAAACTCAATTAAACACAATATGAACTCGATTATACACAATATAAACCTAGTACAATACAAAATTAACTATATTTGATAATAAATTGATATGACATGATTTAGATACAACACAACATGACACGACCAATTATAATTTATTTTGGTATGGTATCCAAATTATTGAAAATAATGTTGAATTTTCAAATTAAAATAACTATAAAAGGAAATTATTTAGGATACAATCTCACACTTTATGAGCAATTTTAATTTTTTCTATTGCAATTTAACCTATTAAATAATAACATAACCCATATAAATTAACATTTATTTAATTGAATACTTTTTAAAAATTTGACTTAATAACTTTATATAATAATGTATGAAGTGATATGGTGGGAGTATAATAATTATAAATACATTAATATTATTGAACTATATGTTTTTTTTTAATTCTAGTAAATAATATTATTTAATAAATTGAGTCAAATTTTTATTAATACGACATGTAAACTCTATGTAATTTAACTTCGGCACCGGACATTCTATATTCCATTGTCGTACTAAATTCCGATGGCCGTTTGTCACACTATATTCCGTTGGCCGTCTCGTATAGTAGACAGTTTGAACATTTCTTGTAGTCTCCATCGCTCCATTACGCTTTGAATTGCCCGCAAAATTCCCATTCCCTCCATCATTTCCATATTTCTATTCCATCTCTCTCTCTCTCTATCCAAAAAGCAAAGGAAAAACAGAGTTTCTCTCTTTTAGTTCTGAAGAAAAGAGCAGAAACAAGGGTGGAAAAGACACAGTTCTGTTCTTTTCATCCTCCGAAGCTGAGGAAAAGAAACTGATTCTAGTACAGATACTGGGGAGAGGAATGCCTCGTGTAGTACTAGAAGGTACGACCGCTGTGCACCTTCAATTAAAAGCCATTCAATTCAGTATATTTATATGTCTTTATGCACTCTCTCTCTCTCTTGTTTTTGCTTTCACATTCATCTGTGTAAAGGATGGAAATTTTATTTTGAAATGATTAAAATAGCAACACATTTTCGTTTTCAAAACTACAACGAATCAAAAAAATCTGTGTTGTTTGACATTCCTATGTTTTTAGAAGTGTTTCAAAATATTTCAGGCAAGAAAAGCTTGTATGCGATTTTAACAATGTCATGATATGCTCAATTATCTTATGTTAGGCTCTTTTAATCATTATTGTAGTTCACCATATGTATTTCATATCCCTTATCTATATTTCGACTAAACAATATACCAAAACAAAATTTTGATCCTTGATCTGAGTTTTATTTCTCTGTGATGATAAAATTGGCTGATAAGGAACCTTAGTTGTATAATCTCATTGTCTTCCTCTATCTGATATGCATTTAACATTTATTGATGAGAACAAGATTACCAAGCAGAGCAAAATGATTTGGTCTAAAAGAAAATCTATGACAGGTAAGTTTATATAATAGCGTAAAATATAATTTTTTTTTTAAAAAACCATTGGCTTTTTTCTTGCAATTTTAATTTCTGGTCTATGTGAAGTAAGTTAATTTCAAAGAATGGAAGTCAAACTTTGGTTTATTTAGATTATTATTTTTTTTAACATGTTTGGAGAAATTATACATTTGTATAGCAAAAAAATGATCTTAATTTTATCCCTACAGCCCGAAAGAAATATCTTTTTATTTTATTTTAAATACATTTGAATTCACAAGAGAATCACCAAGTAAAAAGTCTGTGTTCCAATCTGGGTCATAAACCGGGTTTGTTTAATTCCTATGTTTAATATCTTACTAATGGAAAGTCCCACACAATTTATGGAGTTCAAGAAAAATAATAGAATGAAAATAGAGTAATTTTCTATTTTTGATATCTTGTGTTTTTTAACGTAGTAATTAGTAAAAGCATTTTTAATGTTAACTTACATTACAGTTGGTGTTAATCTTATTATAGTTTACCTTAGTATAATGTTGTTGTATATATATATAACTTATTGTCTGTGTTCGAAGGCACAGAGTAATAAAAAATGGTAAACAATAAACATATTTGTATTCATTTCCAAAATCAAATCACAAACATAGAGAAGAGATGAAGAAATTTAAGTATCGGTTTTGTAGTGGGGGTGAGATGGTGGGCGGCAGTGGTAGTGATAGAAAAATGTGATAGTTATGATAGGTGACAATGACCGTGGTAGCGGTGATGGAGGCGGTTGTGGTGGCGATGGTGGGCGTGGGCGTGGCGGTGGTGGTGGTGGCGGAGGTAGTGGTGGTGATGGTGGTATTGGTGGGTGTGGCGGTGGGCGTGGGGGAGACGGTGACGGTGGCGGTGGGGATGGTGGTGGTGGCGTTGTCGGCCGTGGGGGTGAGGGTGGTGGCAATGGCGGTAGCGGCGGTGGGGGGTTTTAAACACTATTTTATTTTAAAGTATTAATGAGAAATAATTTTTAAAAGTACTTTTAAAAAGTCACTTCAAACA
>CAUOFW020003869.1:613715-629606 GCA_963454935.2 Ilex paraguariensis
TAAAATTTAAAACGATCTCAACTGTGAATAGCAAAAGTCAATTTGTTTATCTTTTGAAATTTGAATTGTAAGTTACTTTATATATATATATATATATATATATATATATATATATATATATATATATATATTACATACAAATATAGAAATTATATGTGGAATCACTTCCAAATAATGACAAAGTTTGCATATGAATTATTTAGTGTGTGCACCTTGAGCCGCACTATCGCGCTATGTCTCTGTTTGTTGATGTTAAAAGTAACATATTTTATTTTCCAAAAAAAAAAAAGGAATATATTTTTTTTGTACTTTCATTTTTTCTCTGTTATGAATTACAAAGATGTTTCTGCATACTAAACTAATGACAAGGTGAGCTTTAAGGAGATAAACTTGGGGGCTTAAATGTAGTAAAAGGTTCAAATTACATCGGATGTAATTATAATGTAGAAAAACAATTATTCCCTCCGTTCTTAAATATCTGTCGTTTAAGGTTTTTGCACAAAAATTAAGGAAGCTATTAAATAACTCTAATATGAGTAAAAAATAATTACACAAGACTAAAATACCTTTATTTAATACGTATTGGGAAAGAAAAGTATGTGGAAGACACTTGACCTACATTTAATCTATTAAACACTTATTGAAAAATAGAGATAAAGGTAAATTTGGAAGAAAAAATATTAATTATGTTTTGGTTTCATAAAACGATAGATATTATGGAACAAAAAAAAATTATGTAAAATGACAGATATTTAGGAGCGGATGGAGTATTATACAAGTAATGACGACACAATAAACGAGATTAGAAGGACATCAATTGCAAAATAGTTAGGTATGAAGCCAGATCAAGAATATGAAATATATTGCTGGCGGTGAATCAATGAAGTATGTACATGAGTGGAATAAAGAAGGAACAAATTAAACTTACCTAGGAAAAATAAAAACAAGTAAATAGGAAGATATGAGACGAATAGGCTAAACTTACTGGTAAAGGAAAAACACATCCGCCACAAGTACTATACAGGTAGTTGAAAGGAAAATATGATAAATACAAAATGTGAATACTGGGTGATGTTATAATATAAATGGAAATAATCAAAGTGGCGAGGGAGTAGATGGATCATATAGGGTGATCATTACTGCATTTTCAAGTTTTTTGTGGAAGAAGGCCAGGGCGAGGAACAAAGCTTTTAGCCTAGTAATAACAACACTATGATTATGATGTTTTTTGTGGAAGAAGGCCATGATTATGATGTTTGAATTTATTGATTCACAATATGGCAACTATTGACCTTTGGCCATTGTCACTGTCAATATCTCATTATACGATTCATCTTTTCTCTTCTTTAATTTACCTCTGTACTCCCCAGATATTTATCTATCCTCCACTAAAGGAAGAAATTTTTGTACACCCTTATCTTATGTAAGCTTTGATTACTACTTCAGTTCGATGACAATACAATCTTCAGAGTTTGTGAATGCAGTGATCCCGCCATCATCCTCACATCTTGACATACAGAGCTCCCTACCAGGACGGTCATCGGCAGCCTTACTCTTTTTACTTGGAGCTATAGTTTTGCTCTTGATATTGCTGATTCTCATATTCTTCTTCTGGAAAATTGTCAAGCCAGCAGAACTGAAAAAGTTGGTTGCCTGCATAAAGAATCCACAAGGTTGTAAGTTTGACGATTTGTAGAAGTTGAGAACAACGTTTTGAAGTGATGAACTAAATAAAAATTTTACTTTTTTGCAGCAGCAAATAATGTTCTCAGTGGAAATCTTCATACAATAAGCTACTTCAACTTCCAAACATTAAAGAAGGCAACCAAGAATTTCCACCAGTGTAATCTTCTTGGAATAGGTGGATTCGGGCCTGTCTATCTGGTAATGCTGAATCTATATTTTGTGTTTACATATTCTTTTTGGACTTCGATGGTATTTAAAAGAGTGAGTATCAGAACTCTATGAGACGGTGGCCTATGCACAAGAAGCTTTGTAATGGATCCACTAAGTAATGGGTCTGACTATAAGTATCTATATTACAAGATATAAATAAATAGATAACTTTTCACCAATGTCTTGATGTTGCTATATCTGATGTTACGAAATTGTGAATCTTCAATTGGGTCCTTGAGAACCCACTTTTTGGGTTGAGCTAATGAAGAAAACCGTTTCTGTGTATTATGCTGATTACGATGTCACTCTTTTAAATTATAAGTCGTGTTTGATAGGGGAAGTTAGAAGATGGGAGGCTAGTAGCTGTGAAGAAACTGTCACTTGACCAATCCCATCAAGGAGAGTCAGAATTCCTTGCAGAGGTGAGGATGATCACAAGCATACAACATAAGAACCTAGTCCGCCTTCTTGGATGTTGCTCAGATGGAGATCAACGGCTACTAGTGTATGAATACATGAAAAACAGGAGTTTGGACCTCATAGTATATGGTATGTTTTCGTTATCATAAGTATAATTTTCTTTGTATCAACATAGTTAATGTATCTGATCCAGAATCACTACTTTTTTTTGGAATTACACGGTGCATCATTTAGTGGTTGAACTAAATTAGTTATTTTAAAAACTATGACTAGTCCTGCTTGAAGTGCAGGAAGATCTATACTTAATATGAGTTGTAATCCTAGCATCTAAACTCCATTTGTCCAATTTGCATTACTGACTATATTACCAAAGACAACCCAATAATAGATTAAAGCATTACATAAAGATGTGGATTCCTAAAAAGCTTCAATGTGATCGGGTTTTCTTCTGACTGTTTGTGATATAGGAAAAAGTAACCANGACTATATTACCAAAGACAACCCAATAATAGATTAAAGCATTACATAAAGATGTGGATTCCTAAAAAGCTTCAATGTGATCGGGTTTTCTTCTGACTGTTTGTGATATAGGAAAAAGTAACCAGTTCCTGAACTGGAACACTAGGTACCAAATAATTATTGGCATTGCTCGAGGATTGCAATACCTACATGAGGACTCACATCTCAGAATTGTTCACCGGGATATCAAAGCTAGCAACATTCTTCTGGATGATAAATTTCAACCAAGGATTGGAGATTTTGGCCTGGCTAGGTTTTTCCCTGAAGATCAAGCTTATCTCAGCACAAAATTTGCTGGAACTTTGTAAGTAGATCGCCAATCATAAGTACCCGAGAATGTATGTTTTCTACCATAACTGCCCCTAAATGCGTTCAAACTGATTTAAATGGCAATTGGAANTAAATAACTCTAATATGAGTAAAAAATAATTACACAAGACTAAAATACCTTTATTTAATACGTATTGGGAAAGAAAAGTATGTGGAAGACACTTGACCTACATTTAATCTATTAAACACTTATTGAAAAATAGAGATAAAGGTAAATTTGGAAGAAAAAATATTAATTATGTTTTGGTTTCATAAAACGATAGATATTATGGAACAAAAAAAAATTATGTAAAATGACAGATATTTAGGAGCGGATGGAGTATTATACAAGTAATGACGACACAATAAACGAGATTAGAAGGACATCAATTGCAAAATAGTTAGGTATGAAGCCAGATCAAGAATATGAAATATATTGCTGGCGGTGAATCAATGAAGTATGTACATGAGTGGAATAAAGAAGGAACAAATTAAACTTACCTAGGAAAAATAAAAACAAGTAAATAGGAAGATATGAGACGAATAGGCTAAACTTACTGGTAAAGGAAAAACACATGCGCCACAAGTACTATACAGGTAGTTGAAAGGAAAATATGATAAATACAAAATGTGAATACTGGGTGATGTTATAATATAAATGGAAATAATCAAAGTGGCGAGGGAGTAGATGGATCATATAGGGTGATCATTACTGCATTTTCAAGTTTTTTGTGGAAGAAGGCCAGGGCGAGGAACAAAGCTTTTAGCCTAGTAATAACAACACTATGATTATGATGTTTTTTGTGGAAGAAGGCCATGATTATGATGTTTGAATTTATTGATTCACAATATGGCAACTATTGACCTTTGGCCATTGTCACTGTCAATATCTCATTATACGATTCATCTTTTCTCTTCTTTAATTTACCTCTGTACTCCCCAGATATTTATCTATCCTCCACTAAAGGAAGAAATTTTTGTACACCCTTATCTTATGTAAGCTTTGATTACTACTTCAGTTCGATGACAATACAATCTTCAGAGTTTGTGAATGCAGTGATCCCGCCATCATCCTCACATCTTGACATACAGAGCTCCCTACCAGGACGGTCATCGGCAGCCTTACTCTTTTTACTTGGAGCTATAGTTTTGCTCTTGATATTGCTGATTCTCATATTCTTCTTCTGGAAAATTGTCAAGCCAGCAGAACTGAAAAAGTTGGTTGCCTGCATAAAGAATCCACAAGGTTGTAAGTTTGACGATTTGTAGAAGTTGAGAACAACGTTTTGAAGTGATGAACTAAATAAAAATTTTACTTTTTTGCAGCAGCAAATAATGTTCTCAGTGGAAATCTTCATACAATAAGCTACTTCAACTTCCAAACATTAAAGAAGGCAACCAAGAATTTCCACCAGTGTAATCTTCTTGGAATAGGTGGATTCGGGCCTGTCTATCTGGTAATGCTGAATCTATATTTTGTGTTTACATATTCTTTTTGGACTTCGATGGTATTTAAAAGAGTGAGTATCAGAACTCTATGAGACGGTGGCCTATGCACAAGAAGCTTTGTAATGGATCCACTAAGTAATGGGTCTGACTATAAGTATCTATATTACAAGATATAAATAAATAGATAACTTTTCACCAATGTCTTGATGTTGCTATATCTGATGTTACGAAATTGTGAATCTTCAATTGGGTCCTTGAGAACCCACTTTTTGGGTTGAGCTAATGAAGAAAACCGTTTCTGTGTATTATGCTGATTACGATGTCACTCTTTTAAATTATAAGTCGTGTTTGATAGGGGAAGTTAGAAGATGGGAGGCTAGTAGCTGTGAAGAAACTGTCACTTGACCAATCCCATCAAGGAGAGTCAGAATTCCTTGCAGAGGTGAGGATGATCACAAGCATACAACATAAGAACCTAGTCCGCCTTCTTGGATGTTGCTCAGATGGAGATCAACGGCTACTAGTGTATGAATACATGAAAAACAGGAGTTTGGACCTCATAGTATATGGTATGTTTTCGTTATCATAAGTATAATTTTCTTTGTATCAACATAGTTAATGTATCTGATCCAGAATCACTACTTTTTTTTGGAATTACACGGTGCATCATTTAGTGGTTGAACTAAATTAGTTATTTTAAAAACTATGACTAGTCCTGCTTGAAGTGCAGGAAGATCTATACTTAATATGAGTTGTAATCCTAGCATCTAAACTCCATTTGTCCAATTTGCATTACTGACTATATTACCAAAGACAACCCAATAATAGATTAAAGCATTACATAAAGATGTGGATTCCTAAAAAGCTTCAATGTGATCGGGTTTTCTTCTGACTGTTTGTGATATAGGAAAAAGTAACCAGTTCCTGAACTGGAACACTAGGTACCAAATAATTATTGGCATTGCTCGAGGATTGCAATACCTACATGAGGACTCACATCTCAGAATTGTTCACCGGGATATCAAAGCTAGCAACATTCTTCTGGATGATAAATTTCAACCAAGGATTGGAGATTTTGGCCTGGCTAGGTTTTTCCCTGAAGATCAAGCTTATCTCAGCACAAAATTTGCTGGAACTTTGTAAGTAGATCGCCAATCATAAGTACCCGAGAATGTATGTTTTCTACCATAACTGCCCCTAAATGCGTTCAAACTGATTTAAATGGCAATTGGAAGTAAATGAATTTTAAGAAAATAACCAAACATAAGCGCTAGTAATCTAAGTTACAGGTAATTCCAAGGTAATAATGTTGATAAATTGGGGTTGTCATCCGATAGAAAACTTGTTTGTAGGAATTGCACTGCACTGCAACACTGGAAATTGCTTTAAATCGTGTACAAGAACACATTCCTAAAAATAGTATTTGCCCCCATCAATTGTTTAAAAAGGTGTGTACCAAAAATTCCTTAAATCTTTTCTTAAGATATAATGAAGCTTTTCTAACCTACTTGCATATTGCACTGATGAAGACAGTACCTAAAAATCAAATAGTCAACTTCTAGTATTCTAATTCTGTAGAAACTAGAATACTAGATTGAATAGAAAATAATAGATGCATGTAAATTTGGGAGAATGGGAAAAAAGAAGAATGAGAGAGCAATTTTAGTAGGTATTATAGAATTGTCTAATGACATGTTTCTAGAGTGTAAGATAGCTTTTAGTTTTCGAAAAAGGTGCAATCATTTGAAATGATGCTTTTTCGTTCAACATGTATCAATATCAATAGTAACTTTATGAAGGTACAATTATTTGAAATTGTGTCTTTTAACAAAAAATGTGTTAATGGTTGCTTTATGAAAGGTTGTAATCATTTGGATTAGTCTTTTAGCCATAAATCTCTAACTTTGAATTAGTAGGTTTTTTTATAATTCTTACTTTACACCTTTCCAATTTCTCTCAAAAGTCGTAGAATTTTTCAAAAATAAACTCATACAAGTTTTTTTTTAAAACTATTTTTAAATTCCCTGACCATTTTCAAAATAATGTATAGGAACAAATAGCTAAACGAAAGACTTATGTATAGGTGATGATGTCTTATGACTTTAACTAATCACTTAGTAAAAATGTATCAAACATAACTAGGAAAGCATAGTAGACGTGTCTTTGAATTAGCTATTCACTTTGACTAGCTGGATCTATTTTCACACATAAATTTTCAAATCCTTTAGGTATAAATGGCCTTATATTTGTACCTTGATTTCATAAGCGCTCTAGAGACAGCCTTAGTCTAAGAGGAAGCAACTCCACTTCCACACTCATATAGGTATGTCCCAATCTCAACCTACTTATCCTTGGGATGGATGCTAGTTATTTTATTTGAGTGCTTATAATCACGACTTATAGTGTTCTCTACTTATTGAACTCGAGAACTTGATATTTCAAGCGTCAAGTCAAGTTTCTACCAAGAGTGATCATTTCATATGGGCTTCAACCCCATTCTTACTGATGTTTTTAACATTATATTCATTGAAAATCCTTTTGTAAAGGGATCCGCCAAATTTTGGAATGACTTCACTACTATTATTACTTCATCTATGAACTTATTGAACTCGAGAACTTGATATTTCAAGCGTCAAGTCAAGTTTCCACCAAGAGTGATCATTTCATATGGGCTTCAACCTCATTCATACTGATGTTTTTAACACCATATTCATTGAAAATCCTTTTGTAAAGGGATCTGCCAAATTTTGGAATGACTTCACTACTATTATTACTTCATCTATGCATAATTATCTGACATAACTATGTCTCATTGTGCCTAGATTTTCCATTATACACTATACTATAAGCCGTGCTAATGTTGATTCACTATCATCATGTATAGAAATAGGAGGCATTGGTCTAGGCCAGACTGGAATTTCTAACAATAAATTCCTCAATCACTCCGCCACTTTTCCACTTGTGGCTAATGCCATAAATTCGAATGCCACTGTAGAATCTGTTATACATTTTTGTTTCTTGAAACTGCAAAAAACATCTCTACCAAGAGTGAATACCCATCCACTCTTTGATGTATGATCCTCACGATCTGTTATCAACTAGCATCCGAATGTCTTTCTAGAACAGCAGGATATTTACTATAGCATATACCAGCCAATGTCCATGACTAGGTTTACTAGTATATCTGTTAAGTTTTCCTACAACAAATGCAATATTAAGTTTTGTACATGTTATGGCATACATTAAACTACTAATAACTCTAGCATATTGCAATTGTGATACTGTTGTACCAGTGTTTTGAAACAACCTTATCTATGATTTAAAGGGTGTGTTAATAGGTGTGCAACCAAAATGATTAAATTTCTTAATTATTTTCTCAATGTAAGGAGATTGAGATAAAATCAAATTGTTATCTTTCATGCAAACAATTTAATTTTATACATGTCTGTTTCTTGAAACTCCGGTAAAATCTGCAATACCCATATTTTTCCTGTCAATGTTAGAAGATAAGAAGTCTTTAGTACTGTTAATGTTATCTAAGTCAGTAACAAGTATTAGCATGTCATCTAACTGCAAACATAATATCACAAGTTCTTCATTAGTGAATCTACTATATACGCATTTACCAAATTCATGAATTTTAAATTCATTTAACATAACTACTTAGTCAATTTTTTCATGCCAATGTTTATATGCTTTTTTAAGACCATATGGTGGTTTAACTAATTTCCAAACTTTTGCTTGGCTTTTTATAACAAAGCCCCCAAGTTGTTCAATGTGTATGTCTCTTCCTTTAGCTCACCATTTAAGCATCATGTTTTTACATGCATTTGATGTATTTCAATCTTATAAATTGAGGCGAAAGCCACTAAGACTCTAATTGTGAAAATTTTGGCTATTGGTGCATAGGTATCGAAATAATCAATACTTTCTTTTTGTGTGAACCACTAATCTAGCCTTAAACTTTTCAAGTATTCAACCTATCTTCAATTTCCTTTAAAAGGTCTATTTACACTAAATAGGTTTTGAGCCTAGAGTTAAATCAACTAATTTCCAAGTCTTATTACTCATAATGGAATCGGTTTCATCATTTATAGTTTCTTTAAAAAAAGCTAAATCTTGAGATTTCATAGTGTCTTCAAAGGTTATGGTATCCGATTTCACTGATAAGATAAAAATCATTTGCTTACATGTAGTTTCTCTATTGCCTTCTACTAAGTCAATTTTCTCAATCCTTACTCTTTTACTTCTCCTAAGATCCACTTGGTCACTAGTTTCATTTGGTTCATTTCCCATTGAAACTACTCTTAGTATTTCAATTACCTCCTTAGATTTCTTTAATTTTGGATTACTAGAGAACCTATTCTTGTAGAATTCTGCATTTCTAGATTCTATAATATTGTTAATTTTAATTTATTCATTGGGTTCCACTACTAAGAATCTATAGTCCTAATATGTTGTGCATATCCCAAGAAAATGCAATCAATCCCCTCTGTTGCCTAGTTTCTTTCTTTTAGATTATGATAATCTCACAATAACTCTACAACTCCAAACTTTTAAGTAACCTAGATTAGGTTTCCTTTTGGATTAATGTGTTTTAGCCAAAAGTCACTAATTTGAATTAGTAGCTTTTCTTGTCATTTTTACTTCACACCTTTCCAATTTCTCCAAAAAGTCGTAGAGTTTTTCAAAAATAATCTCACTTAAAAAAGATTTTATTTTTAAAATATTTTAACAAATACTAAAATTAAAAAGGCCATCACCTAGTGTGAGTTCTACTAAGGCGGGTGCTAAATAAGAAAAATTAGTATTGCCTAAGCTTTGGCATTGTGATTTTGTTGCTCTTAGAACTCATGCTAGGTAGCCTTTCACCCTTGCACCTTTTTATCGTCCCTTGATAAGAAAATGACCACAAGCAATTATTGGTCCTTGGAAAACAATTGCATAGGCAACGAGTCTTAAAATGTTCACTATAATTTTTGGACATTTGTAAAGGTTACACTAGACAGTTTTTACGCGAAAGACAACATATATGTCTGCATAAATTCATACTACTACCATAATTTGAACCCTACGCCTACCCCTACCCTCTGGCCTTGACTATAAANTTTTCTTGTCATTTTTACTTCACACCTTTCCAATTTCTCCAAAAAGTCGTAGAGTTTTTCAAAAATAATCTCACTTAAAAAAGATTTTATTTTTAAAATATTTTAACAAATAATAAAATTAAAAAGGCCATCACCTAGTGTGAGTTCTACTAAGGCGGGTGCTAAATAAGAAAAATTAGTATTGCCTAAGCTTTGGCATTGTGATTTTGTTGCTCTTAGAACTCATGCTAGGTAGCCTTTCACCCTTGCACCTTTTTATCGTCCCTTGATAAGAAANGGGTGCTAAATAAGAAAAATTAGTATTGCCTAAGCTTTGGCATTGTGATTTTGTTGCTCTTAGAACTCATGCTAGGTAGCCTTTCACCCTTGCACCTTTTTATCGTCCCTTGATAAGAAAATGACCACAAGCAATTATTGGTCCTTGGAAAACAATTGCATAGGCAACGAGTCTTAAAATGTTCACTATAATTTTTGGACATTTGTAAAGGTTACACTAGACAGTTTTTACGCGAAAGACAACATATATGTCTGCATAAATTCATACTACTACCATAATTTGAACCCTACGCCTACCCCTACCCTCTGGCCTTGACTATAAATACCAAGGTACGTATTTGATATAGGTACCAAATGCGAAGAACTCTTGCAGATGATCTCTCTTAAAACTGAATTATAATTCAGATAGGTCCAATTTTTCGTGGCTGCTCACGTATGTTGTGCTGGCATATGTACGGTCATTGCATCAAGAAGGATAATGGCATGTCATTTTAGTTCTATGATCTTTTGCCAATACATTAAAATTTTTTTATAATGAAAAATACAATTCAGTTGCTTCCCGTTAATGTCCTCACCACTAGCTCTGCCAAACTGCTACATCCTACTACGGTGCCACCAGTACCAAATAACAACACCACCATTGCCATCATGTAATATAGTTTATCCCCCCGAAGATTTCTCTCTCTCTCTCTCTCTCTCTCTCTCTCTCTCGTGTTTCTTGCATTGTAATTCAAATATATTAGTTACATTTTCCATGTTCTAGAATCTAGATACTGAAATTGATACTGGTATAAGAAATTGATACTTTCTTTCACATATAGTTTTTGAAAAGATGTCGACAATGAAACTTATAGTTAGAAATCTATTAGTTCCCAAATTCTAGATTTATTAACTGTCATGCAGCCATCTTTGTGATTGCCTTTTTTTCTTTCCTTCCTTTTGCAGAGGCTATACCGCCCCAGAATACGCCATTAGAGGAGAATTGTCTGAAAAAGCGGATATATATAGTTTTGGAGTTCTAGTTCTTGAAATTATTAGCTGCAGGAAAAATACAGATCTTACTTTGCCATCAGAAATGCAATACCTCCCCGAATATGTAGGCATTTTACCTTTCCAGATTTTTTTATGATGTTTTCATGGTCAACTTCATCATCATGAGTTAAAATTGCTAATGATTTTAAATATATCTTATGGTAGGCATGGAAGCTGTATGAGAGGTCAAATGTGATAGATCTAGTGGATCCAAACATGCGTGCGGATGGATTTGAGGAGAACGTTGTTTTGCATGCAATCAATGCTGCCTTCTTATGCCTTCAGCCTCATGCAAATTTAAGACCACCCATGTCAGAAATTGTAGCAATGTTAACATGCAAGGCCGAAGTGGCGAGAACACCTATGAAACCAGCATTCTTGGATCGAAGGTGGAGGAAGGGTGAGAAGCTTTCTTGGGATACCATATCAGATGTTTTTCCATCATCACTGAAGAGTGATTCCCCTGCCTTGCCTCAACCTCCAAACTAAAGGTTGCGCTTTTACGCTGCATATTTCCATGCAAATTGATCAAATAAAACCTATATTGTGAATCTTTGATGAAATTTGCAAAATTTCTAGAAAAGGTTCTGCTTTGGTCCCCTTTTTTAATCTTGGATCAGTAGTTCTGCGGATTTAATTTTTCTACACAGATATCTATTTAGAGATGTAGACAATAGACATGTACAGAAATGGATTTGCAGGATGGGAAAATGTATAGGATCGTGTAATTGTTTTTTGTGGGCAGGGAGGAGTATAGTTTTCCATTTTTGGAAACAAATTAAGGGGTAGGTGCTGCAATTAAGTTCTTAAAGAGAATTTTTTATTTCCAGGGAGTTGTTTCTACAGTTGCATTGTTCCAACAAATGTTCAGTTGTGTTTATGACTGTAAAAGCTCCATTGCATTGCTTTCATTCCAAAAATATTCATGCTGTTAAGTGGCATAGCAAAATCTTTGTAGAATGGAATCTCGATACATAACTATAGACACATTCTAAATTGATACGGATCCTACCGCTTTAGTGTCCATTCATTCAAGTAATAAACTGGGGTGTCAAATCCAAGAACCAATCCATCCAAAACATAAATTAGGTTACTTATCATTTACCTTTTCTAGAACTCGTTATGTGCATGTGGGAAAAACTCCCTTACTCTCAACTTCATNTATCATTTACCTTTTCTAGAACTCGTTATGTGCATGTGGGAAAAACTCCCTTACTAAATTTATAACTGTTTTATTATTCTTGAGTGGTTATTTACGTAAAACTCAACCCTATTTATAGAGTGAATAATACATAATAAATATAAAATATTATAAACTTATCCTAACTATCTACAATAGTGATTGATATTTTGGATCCTATCAACATAACCCTAATACTCCCCTTTAAGTTGGTACATTGAATAAGTTGAAGTGTTNACCAATCCATCCAAAACATAAATTAGGTTACTTATCATTTACCTTTTCTAGAACTCGTTATGTGCATGTGGGAAAAACTCCCTTACTCTCAACTTCATTTGAAAATAGAGTGTTTGTTAAGGCTATAACTTGCACTACTCTTTGATACCTTTGGAAGTAGTTCCATCGAATTTGAGCAAATTTATGAAAACTACAGTAGTGCAGATGGTGAATTTGCGACCGAAAATGCAGTTTTATAATATACTAGATGATGTAGCTATTGTGATAAAACTCCCCCGAGTAATAAGTTTGGAGTAAATGAACACGAAATTACAATCGTGGAAAGAAAAAATCACCATTTTTTTTATTTCTCTCTCTCTCTCTTCTTCTTTTTTCTTTTTTTTTTCTTTTTCGCTTCCTCCATTTTGTCCCTTTCGTTTCCTCTATTTCTTTAACCGGTCCCATCACTCTGCATTTCAAAACCGCTACTTGCATGAGCTAAGGAGAACGACCAAGAAATATGTTGAAACTTCACATGTGAGAATACAATATCTAATTGTAAATGAATTAGAAAAGTCTTAATGTACTTTGATTAGATTTATTAGGGATCAAATCAAAGAGGAAATAAATTGGACTAATCCTTATATGCCATGAATATCTATTAGACATCTAATTGAAAATATAGAGGTTAAGTTTTATATGAATTGGTTTGGGTGATAATATTTTATCCCAATAAATAAAGTTTAGTATTACAATGACCAATTTTTCAATTAAAAATTCATTGATGAGATTTTTTGATCCGTAGATATAAATATGATGCATCAATGAGTATATTATATCGAACCATATTATTTTTTATTTTATTATTTTTCTACCTTAAATTCCTAATTTCCAACAATTAATATCAATATTAATTATATACGTGGTATGGTTTATAAGACTTACATCCATGGACCAAATGCTTGTGCATATTCTTTTTCTTCTTTGGTTTCATTTCATAGGTTTTTGCAACATGGTGAGTGGTGCCTGGTTTTTTTTTCTTTTTTGTTTTCGTGTAAATAAACATTTAATAAAAAAAGATATAACAAAATATTCAATACATATTTTAAGGCCACATTGAGCGTGATTTTGAGAGAATTACTAACAATATACGCCGTTCATAATTAAAAAATTGAATTTACTCTCACTACTCAGAGAGACTAGGTAGTGTCTTCTCAAGTCCGAATATCATAGGAGTAAGCATTTCCTCTTTAAAAAAAATCCAAGGGAATAGCAGCAAATATCATCATGAACCGAGTGAATATGTATAAATAACAATTTATCTTCATAAATTTTCACTTGTTCTTTCTTCCAAGTTGTGAAAGGTGAACTACACAACTTATTATTAACTACTATGGTAATGGGAATGACATTTTAATATGCGAAAGTTGTAAAAAACCCTTTTCTTGTCACATGTTTTCCTGTGCTATCACAGGATTTTACGCAATTCTGAAGTTTGAATTCCCAACAGGAAAAAGAAACAGATTCTTTCAACACGAAGGTCTGGTATAATAATATGTGTTGGTCGCAACAGACAAAACATAGAACTTAACAACCAAAAACCAAAACAGGCAAACTTTGTAGGGAAATTTGGAAGCTGGTCCCCTATGTGAATTTGCTAGAAGATAAGTCTGACAAATAAAATTATTGGAGTCTAAGCCCGTGTTTAAACTTATATGTAGGTACTTAAGTCTATTTTTTTTTAAATCTTAATATTATCCCTAACAGTGTTAATTTTGTCAAATTATGGAAAGTCCAATAGGTTAGATCTTTAAAGTATATATAGAAACCTTAGTTTGAGTTATATATGGAAATCATTTTTCATTAAAAATCCTGATAATTAAATAAAGAATATATGAAATGTATACATTCTGCTAGCTATATATAAAAACCTGATTGACGAATTAATTCATATCACAAGTTTTCCTTATCAATTCAAATTCGAATTCTTAATCAATTTTAGTTCATTATGCTTTTGAATAATAGGCTTTTGTGTTTCACAGGGGGTTTGAGGTGATAAAAGCAGTCGTGAGACCTTGTGTTACTAATGATGTTACTGCCAAGATTACTATTTAATGATCCTTACATACAGTAACCAATCGTGCAACAATGTTACAAATTCACTTGGTAATGAATAATTACAATGGATTTCAACATATCAATTCCACATACAACACAATTTTAGCATTTTAAAATTAAATGGTTATGTTAGTTGAAACATTTTTTAACATGTTACTGTTTAAGTTACTGCTGCGCTTACAAATTGGACAGAATTTCCTTTGTTTTTCAAATGTTCCATTACAAACAAATTTTCAAACCTACATCAACATATCAATTTAATATTAAGATGTAACATCCAAACCACAATTCTACATGTTTGAATACTCCATTTAAACAAAGTACCAACCAGTAAACAATTACAACCAACTTCTAACCGAGCTTACAATTAGCTAAAGAGTGAATAGTTTTACAACATCACCAATTTTTATTATTTTGGTATTTTTTTTCAATCTTGATCTTGTCTTGTAGTCTTCAACAGTCCATGCATTAATGAATGTGGTCAACATGTGTATCCGTAAGACGTTAAGTTGTACTAGTTTCAATTTCTCTTCTATTTCCTGTAATTGTTATTAACCTGTAGCATGACGTTGTAACATCAATATGAATATATTAGACAATTGTAATATCAATATCCTACACAAACATATAGTATCATGATACAAAATAGTAACACACAACATATGGTAACATACAAAATAGTAACATACAGAATATAGTAACATGATACCAAGCGAAATGGACATAAATTAATTATGAAAAATTTTGCCCAAGAGTAACATTAACAATTCTACCAAATTACATGATGTAAATATAGTAACACCAAGTTAGTAACATTCAATTCTTAACTAAATCTCAGTAACATCATCTTCAGTAACATTAGACAAACACAATTTTGTGTGCCTATATGTTACAATTATATGGTTTGAATATTGCACTATACATTACATTGTCCTAAAGTAATCGAAATTGTTGAGTACTCTTGTGATATCATGATTACACTAGTTCATGAACATCATTTTCAGTNCATTCAATTCTTAACTAAATCTCAGTAACATCATCTTCAGTAACATTAGAAAAACACAATTTTGTGTGCCTATATGTTACAATTATATGGTTTGAATATTGCACTATACATTACATTGTCCTAAAGTAATCGAAATTGTTGAGTACTCTTGTGATATCATGATTACACTAGTTCATGAACATCATTTTCAGTTGTTGAATAAAAAGGACTCATTCCCAATCAACACTTTAAAGCAAACAATAATCCCCTTAAAAGTGGGGAAACAAATTAGGGTGCATCAAAGTGTATCGGTCCACCGTAACCTTGTGTTCTTTTCACAATAACACAACGAATAAAAATGGAATTGTTTTAAGAAACCCAAA
>CAUOFW020003870.1:0-34377 GCA_963454935.2 Ilex paraguariensis
AAATTCTCAAATCTTAGAAGTTTTAATTAACATGAAAATCTTTCTTTCTCGTGATTTATCTATCTCCATATATAAATTAAGAGTTTTATTAACATTAAATTTTTCTCTTATATATATTCTACTCTTAGTAATTGCCCGTGCCTGAAGGCACGGCGTAACGAAAATTAGATTAAAACTCTAATTTACCATAACGTTTATCATAATTTACCATACCACCACAATAATTAATACATATTCAATCATCAACACATATCCAACCACCAAACATCAAGTTAATCCCTACTAATTTCAAGAAATTTAGCAGAATTTTTCTTTAAAATAGATATACAGAAAAATATAAACCTATCTACAAAACTTACAATCATCACTACATACCCAAACCACCAAAACAACCATCATTCCATACCCAAAATCATCATAATTATGTATAATTAGTTAACTTTACAAAAGACGGAACACAAAAAATACACACATACACAAAATAAAGAAACAACTTCATATTCTTTACAACTTATACCAAGTATCCTTCAATGTATACCTGAAAATATTTGAAATATAAAAATTATCGAAATAAGTGAGTCAAAATAAAACAATTGTAAATCCGAAACATAAGACCCCTTACTTTTTTCGTTAGTTGGATTCAATATAATTAATTACATTACCCTGAAATGATTTAGATTGATATAAGTAAGAATTTAGAGAGTTTGTAACAAATTATCAATTTATTTAGGAAAAGATATGGAGGAATGTAGAGACTTACAATCAAATAAGATTTTCTTAGTATCATTTCAACAGACGGTTCATTTGCTTAATGATTTCAATCATAAATCTGTATTGGTGACAATATAATGGTGTGTGAGTTTGATTTGCGAGTGTTTGATTGGTTACAGTTATGTGTTTGTGTTTGTGCATGTATTGTGTGTTGTGTGTCTACATGAGAAATAGAGAAATATAGAGTCTTAGTAAGAGAGATTTCATACCTAAACAATTGTTTGGTCAGTGATGAGTTAGTCATCGTCAAAGGTGGACAGGTCGGTAATGGATTGCATATCATTTAACTCTCTTAAATGTCTTATTCATCCCTTTAAACCTTCTCTTCATCACTATCCTTAATGTCCTCGTATCAATACGAACGCACTTTGCCCAATGAGGAGAATGCACAACCACCTAAATTATTCACATAAACAATAAAAGTAACACAATATTTATATTGTAGGAATAGTAAAGTTATTTTAATACAGTGACATAAAGTAGATTTACCTGATTACGTCGGCCCCATCCACAAAGGTCCATTGTATATACACTATCGTTCTCGTTGACAAATTCACTCCAATCCTATAAAGAATGAATCTCATTGTAAAACTAAAAGTTGAAATGATGAAAAGATTACATAATTCAGTAGAAATAAATTTGTTTAAACTATACCATTTACTTGTCGTAAGAATCTTATAACAAAACTTCTGGGTAAACAATATTTGTAGTGCAATTCGACCCATCTTCTGGAAGGAGGACTGTAATACGATCCGAAGATGTGCATCTAGATAGTGCCACATAAAGGTGTCCATGACTAAAAACAGGTGTCCGCAAATCAATCCCAACGAACTTGACAGATTGTCCTTGGGCTTTATTGATTGTCATAGCATAAGTTAATCGGACAGGAAACTGACGTCTTGTCATTCGAAAAGGCAAGTCCAAAGATGTTGGTGTCATTGATATTCTCGGAATGAAGACTAAATTGCCAATTTTATCTCCATTTAATATCTGAGCTTCGATTACCCTTGAGGCACATCTAACAACCATCAATCGCGTGCCATTACAAAGTCCATCCTTTGGTGCAATATTTCGTAACAACATTATTGGGCATCCAACTTTCAACTCCAATTTAAACGGTGGCAACCCTGAAGGATTCAGCGAGTTTAAGTACTCATTAGGATATCGATTCCTAATGGTACGGTCAAGCTCATCACCTTCAGACATTTTATCTGCAGCTAAAAAAGTAATTGTCTCTCCCGGAGTAATATTCAGTGCTGCAGCATTTATATCACTGACGTCGTCATTACGCGCAGAGAGAATTGTGCGTTCAGTGAGAAAGTTGGAGTCACTATACCAATCACATCCAATTGTGGATAGATTTTAAATATCAATTCATTTAGATTGTGACACCGATTTATTGTAGATGGAAGTTGCACAATTTCATGTGGATTGGTCCCAATCTAAAAAATGAGAGTATAATTAGTCACAAAGTGAGATTTAATTCAAAGCATCATGTTAAAAAATTCAACAATTCAAGGTGGAATGAAATATTACCTCCATCAAGAATTTAGCAAAATTAGTATTTCGAACGTCAGTGCGAGTTAATCGCATGTTTAAACCTAGAGTCAAAACACATATATCTTTCCATAGCAAAGACCGTCTCAATGATGCACCCACAATTTGCTCACGAACGCCTTTAGGAATAACAGGCAATATTTGTCGAAAGTCTCCACCCAGGACAACAGTGATACCCCCAAAAGGTCTTTTATCGTCTCTGATATCTTGAAGGGTGCGATCGACTGCCTCAACACAGTATCGATGCTGCATAGGAACTTCATCCCATATTATCAGCTTTGTTTTTCTAAACAATTCGGCATGCATTGATTGTTTAGTGAACCCACATATTGAATTGTCTAGGGTTTCCAAAGGAATACAAAATGTAGAATGTGCAGTGCGCCCCCCTACCAATAACAACGATGCAATACCAGATGAAGCCACAGTAACAACAACATGTCCATAACTACGCAATTTGGTTGCAATGGTATTGTACAAAAACGTTTTTCCCGTCCCAGCACCTCCACTCAAAAAAAAAGTAGTTGCTATGTTTTCACATACTGACGTTGTGACGGCAGTATAAGCAGCAAGTTGTGCATCATTAAGACCGTCAACATTAATTTGTGCATCAGACTGTTGTGCTTCATTCTGAAGTTGTTGATGCTCAAACAATAATCTATTTCTAACTGTTGCATTCCAATTTCCAATTGGTTGTGGCATGGGTGGAAAGTCAACTAAACTCTTCCCCGACTCATGGAGCAATTGATTAATCAAATATAAGCCATAATCTTCAATATGATCATTAGTTGGATTCAAAATACCAAACATAGTACGAATCTTGTGTGCTAAATCATCACATATATGTGCTGAGAATTGCTTCCACAATGCAAATGGATGCAATGGAAAGCATTCCGTTAGAATTATGGCAAATAATCTTCTTAATTGGTACCCCGTTCTCATAATTGCAGCCTCTTGAAGACATTGTATCCATTCTTCATCATCTTCAAGAAGTCCTCTTGCAACACATGCTGACTTGAATGTATCATGCATAACATTATTTACCGTGCGTAGCCAGTCAAATGAAGTAGGTCCTCTGACAACAGTTAGAAGCAAACGTAAATAAAACGCTCACCTGAATTAGGGCTAGCAAAGTACATTCTACCAATTGCATAACCCCTTTGTCTTGGAGTCCATTTATTGATAGACTTGTTCCAAACAAATTTTTGTGGAAATTCCTGATAAGTTAATACACGTGCAGATTCATTTGCAGCGCAACAATCAAAAAAACCAGTTAGAGTTGTTTCTTGATGTGCACCTTTAGAAAGGATCGTATCAAAAGATTCAGCAGGGTTAAAGACCACACGATGCATCCCAGGCAAATGAAGTGCCAATCTTACAACCGACGGAATCTCTTCATGTAAAGGATTACCAAATAATCGCCACGCAGCTTCTGGAGGTCCAATATACCTAGCATCAAGATATTGTTGGATCTCATTAATTCCTCCAAGTACCATTGTTGCGCGATCATGTCCTTTATAAATATACTTGTGAATGTATTTTACACATCTGATTCCTGCACAAACTTCAACATTGATATGACAGTTGAACATTCTTGATAAGTACGGATTATGTGGCACAACATCTCTATTATCAATTTCTTGTCCCCTCACGATGTACTTCTGACCAGTATTACGACGACGATAGACAGGATATCCATCAGAGTCCATACTTGTTGATTCAACAAATGACCGAGGGTACCGCTTGGTACACACCCCATTTTCCATACATGATGCTTGTGGATTTCGAGCACCACATGGTCCGTGTACCATGCAACCTATGATTGTTTCAAAAAGCAATGGGTCAGTTTGACAATCCGAAATTCAGCACACACTACTCTGTCCACTTGAGCACATGTTTGGATTTTATCAGAACCATGAAGGAACAAAAGTGCATGCATGTGCGGTAACCCCCTTTTTTGGAATTCAATTGTAAAAACATGTGCCACTTTTCTACCAAAGACGTTATTTGTTTCTATCTCCTTCATCAAAAAATTTCTCTTCAACTCAAAAACACGGGCCACTAAATCAGGACGGTCAGTAGGGATCTGATTTGGCAATAGGGAATTAGTAATTTCAGGCCATTTGGGATTTGCAGTCATAGTTAAAAAAATATCAGGGTGTTGATTATACCGCGTGATAGCCATTGAATCTTGAAAAATTTCAAACATATGTCTTGCACTACCAGTGAATGAAGATGGCAAAACCATTCGTTGACCAACTTGTTCAGGACCAAGCTCATCTGCACAAACATCTGTAAGACCTTGGTAAAGTTCTGCACGAAGCTTCGATTGATTCAACTTGTAGTATGTCAACCGATTTTGTTCAGTAGCGGCCCAAGCATCTACCACAAATTCTTGAAATAATTTTCCAGCTCTCAAAATCGTTGAATACTCAATGTCACGTTGGAACATACGATAACTGTAATATTGCAACTGTGTCAGTCGAGTAGATGAAGGTCCACCTTGGGAAGTGTTCCACTGTTTCAAATCTGGATTCCATCCTAGCTCACCATAAGGGAACAATACCACATAATGCAATGGCAAATAGGCCGGATGACACTCATTAATTTGCATCAAACCGTTATCTCCTCTCAAATGTAACACAATATCTCTCATTCCACTTGATTCAGTTCCATCTCCCGGTAATATTACCGCAATCTCATCAGTTGTTGGGAGATTATATCGACGTCGATCTGTTACAGAACTGTAGTGAAGATAGGCTGGTAAATTCACCCCCGTCAATTCCAATTCACTTAAAATTGTGTGAGCCTGTCGAAATTTCATAGGAAATGGATTTACTTGCAATAAACAATCTTGGATGGTTTTCAAAACATCTCTTCTCAAGTTAGGATTTCTGTTGGTGCGAACATCTAAAGCTGAATTAGGATCATAAATGTACAATTGAGAGTAAATTGGTTCACATCCTGGCTGTGGCATAAGCGATCCTGTTCGATGGCGTAATTCTCCATGGATGGTGAATGTTCTAGGCCCCCTCCCAACAATTAATCTGTCATCCAAAGTAGCACCAAGACTCGTAAACGCATTAGCTGCATTATACTCTCGTGTGTGTTGACGAAACGATTTTGATTGTTCATCATTGTTGTCATACAATGCTTTAAGCATTAAAGGAGGTGCAATAAGTGGAGGTAGTCTAATCTTTCCTTGTAAACAACATTTACCAAAGAGAGGATTTGATATAGATGATTTTGTTAATTTTTCAGCAACCCAGTGTAAGGCAGAACAATGAGGACATGTTCGATTCATCAAGCCGAGGAAATGACGATCTGGAATTTCATGGTTTCGAGAATTAAGTGCAACATCCATAGCTACACCTTCTTCTACAGTATAGGCACTACATATAAAATTTAGATGTCATACAATTTGATTGTATAATGAGAACATGAATAAGACAGCAAGAGTGAGAATAGGAAATTAAAACTTATAGCGAACACCTGGTGCCTTCATTCAGATTGCGCATTTGTTGGAACATGTTTGTCATATCCGATGCCTCTGGGGAACATGGGGAGAATGGTTCCAAGACTGTTGTTATGCTTTTGTCTAGGTTTTGAGGAGGCAAGTCTTGGAGCATGGTAGTCACAGGCGACACCATTGAGATATTTGTTGGTGTGCCTTCTTCAAGATTTTGAGGAGGATTTTCTTGATTCATGATGGCCACAGACAACCACCGTGAAACAATTGTTGTAGTGTCTTCATTAAGATTTTGAAGCAAGGTGGTTGACGATGACTCTAAAACATTTGTTGTCACTATACTGTCTGTTACAGGATTGAAAATTTTGGTAGACAAAGTCATTGGTTGAAGGCGGGACCTTTTATTTGATTCTCGTTCTAGGCATGCTCGGCGACGACGGCTCGGTGGTAAAGAAGGAAAAAATCTAGGCTGAACGGGGGCACAATGTTTTGATCGCTCTCTTTCGGGGGCACAATGTTTTGATCCCAATTGACGTTTGGAGCACTCATTTTCTTTCCCAATATAACGCATTTCTGGAGCAAGCCTTGCACATTGCGGCAATGTTGATTGTGATATAACATTATACTTTGGTGCCTAAACCACAAACTCATAAAAAAATAATTATTATTTTATTGATTTAACGTATATCGTATCGTTTTTCACTTTGTATATATAGCAACGCGAGGTAACATGACAAATCATAATGCTACAATGTAAACAGTAATACGGATCAAAAGATTTACTAAACTCTTATTATGTATCAGTGTTGCATTAACAGAACTATCTACCCAACCACAGTTGCATCTAACACATTGTTTACTAATTACTGGACAGATGGAAAAAAATGCAATATCAGATTATAAAGTAACATGTTCTATAGTAATATGCTTGATCAATAGCATATTGAATTTAACAACTTGAAAGGTATGCTATGTATGAAAATATGCTTCAAACTACTGGGAAAGGTTGAGGTTTCACTATTGATCGATGCTTCAAATTATGGAATGTTCAAACAAATTTAGAGTTTTAAAAAATGGGACCCAACAAACGATTCAAAAGCATAAAGGCTACAAATCAACATTAAGATTAAGAAACTAAAACTCTCAACTACAAAACTGGTAAAAAAACAAAAAATCATAGTTTCCTAGTAATTCAATTGTATACACAGAATAACACGATTAAAAAAAATAATATTAAATGCGACAAACAAAAACCTTGTTGACAAATCAAACGTTCTACATAAAACGAAACTTAAAATTTTTTAAATTCAATAACATCCAAATCCATTGTAAAAATATAGAGAAAAGAATAGGATTAAAAGTGATACCAGTTGGCAATCTTGATTTTTTGTTCCTTGGCTAGAAGCGGTTGCTTTTTCTTTCCCCTTAAATTTGTCATTCGCCAAAGCATCAGACCTTTTTTTTTCCTTCTGTGTAAGAAAATGCTACTTAAAAGCCAAAAAAAAAAATTGAATGAGAAATAGGTGTGAGAATACACTACCTCACGTATACGGAGACAATTTAGTTCATACTCATTGCGAATTACCACTCCTACATTATTATGACGAAGTCTTCGAACCTGTAGACCAAAAAAATATTGAATAGTAAATAAGCGGGTAAAAATTAGATAAAAAGTAAGAAAATGATGAGTAAGAAAAACTTATCATACGGTATTTTCTAGGTCGTCATCCATCTGTCACGACATTAATAAAAATACATTAAAATAAATAAGTTATTAAACAAATCAATAAGATATATTTAGAGAGAGTTAATTAGATAATAAACTTACACTGCCAAATATAACGACATCATCCATTGGTCGATGATTGTGCAGTTGAAACGGTTGTAGCTACATAGTAATTATCATAAGCTATGTATAATTAACATCAATTACAATGAAATTTCATACAATTAACCTGCATTCCATCAAACATAATACATATACAAAAATACATACACATCCAATTCCTAAAACCAAAATTAAGAAAAAAGACAACCTAAATTAGTCTATAAATTTCACAAAATGAACACTACATAATAACCAACTCAATATGCATTCCATCCTAACATTCATAATAAAAAAAACCTATTTCATCATAACTATAAACCTATTTCATAGTAAAAATAAAATAAAAACAATTAAACACCCAATTAAAAGACACTCAATTTAAATGTGTGTGTGTGTTTTGTGTGGTGTTGTGTGTGTGTGTGTTACTGCTGTGAAAGAGAGATAGAGTGAGAACACAAATTAAACACCCATTGTAAACAAAGCCAAATTTAAAACACTCAAATTAAATAAACATTCAAAAACAAACTGTCATCGAATTTAAAACCAATTGAAAAAGATAAGAAACTTATAATAAAATAGATAAAAACACACATAATAACCAACTCAATATGCATTCCATCCTAACATTCATAATAAAAAAAAACCTATTTCATCATAACTATAAACCTATTTCATAGTAAAAATAAAAACAACAATTAAACACCCAATTTAAAGACACTTTTTAAATGTGTGTGTGTTTTGTGTGTTGTTGTGTGTGTGTGTTACTGCTGTGAAAGAGAGAGAGAGAGAGAGAGACACAAATTAAACACCCATTGTAAAAAAGCCAAATTTAAAACACTCAAATTAAACACAAACATTCAAAAACAGAAGCTGTCGTCGACTTTAAATATTCTTTGTATTGATTATTTTATAAGAAGACTTATAATGAAATAGATAAGAACACACAATAATAACTAACTCAACATCCATTCCATCCTAATATTCATAATTAAAAAAACCTACTTCATCATAACTATAAACCTATTTCATAATAAAAATAAAACATCCAATTAAACACCCAATTTAAATGTGTGTTTTGGTGCAAATGTGTGTGTGTTTTGTGTGTTATTGTCAAGGGTGTGCTACTGCTGTGAAAGAGAGAGAGAGAGAAAACACAAATTAAACACCTATTATTAAAATAGCCAAATTTAAAACACTCAAATTAAACACAAACATTCAAAAACTGAAGCTGTCATCGACTTTAAATATTCTTTCTATTGATTATTTTATAAGAAGACTTATGATGAATTAGATAAGAACACTAATCAATAATAACCAACTCAACATTCATTCCATCCTAACATTCATAATAAAAAAACCTATTTCATTATAACTATAAACCTTTTAATAAAAATAGCCAAATTAAAAAACTCAATTTAAATGTGTGTTTGTGTGCAAATGTGTGTGTGTTTTGTGTGTTGTTGTGTGTGTGCGTGTGCTAGTGCTGTGAAAGAGAGAGAGAGAGAGAGAGAGAGAGAGAGAGAGAGAACACAAATTAAACACCCATTGTAAAAAAAATTAAATTTAAAACACTCCAAATTAAACACAAACATTCAAAAACTGAAGCTGTCGTCGACATAAATGGAAGAACCACACTGCCTTTAAATAGACAAAGAATTCAGGGATACACAGAGTTCAAGGATCTGCATCTCCTCTACATATGTTTTTCCTTAATCTTTCATGATAATTCATGCACCATAATAAAGTAAAACCCACTGCAGAGAGTTTTTTCCATAATGCTCAATTGACAACATAGAAAATCAGGTCCAAACTAATTCAACTAATACAACATTAGAACGAATGAAGTTAGCCTCAACTATAGTTATAGATTAACACAACTTTACAACCACTTTCTCATTTCTATTAGGAATATCATCGAACGGGTTTTGGGCATCATAGCATCCAAATATATATGAATGTAAAGATAAACTTAACTATCTGAAAACACAAAAAAATGAAGAAAAAAATATATACCAAGTGAAGTACGAACACAAACTATTTGCACCAATCTAAAGCTAACAAAATTTTTTTAAAAAAAATCATAAACATCTTTATGCACATAAAACCATAGAGAAAAAATAGGATGAAAAGTCATACCAGTTGACAAACTGTAGCTTTTTCTTTCCCCTTAGATTTGGCTTTCGTAGATGAATTTGACATTTTTTCCTCCTTTAATAAAAAAAAAAAAAACAATGCATATAATGTAAGAAAAAATGTTGCAGTATGTTGTTAAGCTATTGTCGCTTCAACAGATCAAACTTTTCACCGAACTCACAATTATATAACAGTGTTGCCTTAATAGAACTGTTTACCCAATCATTTACCAGCTTCATAATTATAATAGTCATAAACATTTTTATACACATAAAATCATAGATCGTCATCCATAATAGCATTTTCAAATTTTGGCATTTAAGCATAATTTTAGTTATTTTCAATAGCATTCAATATCATATTTTCAGCATTTGCACAATAATATTATTGTAGTTAAATCATAAGCAGTCTACTTTCATAAGCAGTCATGTGACAACTAAGTAAGTCACATGAGTAGTTCAAATGCCACAAAGCCATTCAAAATTTAAAAACATAATGAGTACTTTAAATGCATAAGCCATAATTAACCAAGTATGAAAAATTAACTCATCATAAACAGCATAATTAAAAAATTATATTGTAAAAAGCCCAACATTTGTGTAACTCCTTAAACCACCAACAAAGTATATCCAAAAATGATTCCACTGTTCTCAAAGACAACCAAAAGTTGTCACAGCAACATCATTGTGCCACGAATTAACTTCTTTTAAGAACAAATAACTTTTGAATTATTAATTCAAAGGTAACGAATGATCATTCATGCAAAGATTCTAGACCCACAAATATATAGTATCTCAGTTGGTTACTAAATAATAGACAACAACTATTCAAAAATCAATGTGGGAAGATATGACCCATGCAAATGGGGGACTAATTCAATTGTTAGATAATGAAAAATATAAGTAATTCCAGGGATGTGTAAATCACCCCAACATATTATATGAATGGCCAACACTTTTCTTTTATTACTTTAATGGGCTAGGAAAAAAGCATTTTGCAATATTGAAAACACAATACACTCTAGAACAAAGGCAATGGACTATATCCTAAACATTTTAATCAACCAAAAATCTTAATCCAAAAAAACATAATTGAACAGTCAAAAGTGTTCGAAATCTGTAGGTTCCAAAAGTGTTATCGGGATAACATCACTGAAAGTGAAATTAAAATCAAGACTTAAAAGTGAAAATTCTAATCGTATAGTACTTAATCAAGATATTTCATTGAATGTGCAAGATATTTCAATCTTGCTTAATCAATAAAAAAACAAAGGAAAAGAATGCAGGAAGAATATGAATTATAAAAAATCAAGAAACACAAAATACAGAACAGACTGCACCGAGTTTGCTCTTCACCACCCTAAAGAAAGTGAATTTTAATTAATTTTATCAGAGAGTGGAATGAAAGAAAAAGGAGATTACAAAGAACTTTTGGTTCCAAACAAAAATTAATTTAAGCAAAACAACGCCCTAACATAGCTAGCCAGTAAATAACCACACCATGAAATATTAAAACAAAAAACCAACCAATTATGCACCTGGTACCACACAACACAAACATGAATATAAGATACTCTTACATATTTCTGATAATAAAAGTGTTAACTTAGTTTTAAAGGGATAATTTCTTCCACGTGCCAAGAACAAAGGCTAAATTTGGGGAAGGCATTTTCAAGTCTGCGTGTTGCTGTGAAGACCAGATGGAGAAAAGGGAGAATAAAATAAATAAAAGACACAATCATATCCAAACCATTAAAACACCATTGTCTCTTTCTCACAGTCTGCCAAGATATGTTCTACCCAAAGCATGTTCCAATGGAAAAGAAAAATATTTTTTCATACAAAAGCCTCAAGACAAAAACAAACCAATACATCCCGGAACAAAGCCAATAGTTATTGAGGTTCCGTGACATTTCCAATAAGAGGCCAATGAGATTCCATGGAAGCCAATAGACATTTCCAATAGTCAATGAGATTCCGTGTGCGTGTCCAGTGTAAGCTTCTTATTACCCAACCAAAATAACACCACTACACCACCATCACGAACAACGCAAGTGAACGATGAACAAAGACCACACCACCACAATAGTGTTGATATATTTAAGATCGTAAGTGCTCTGATACCATGTTAAGTTTGGAGGATTAACATAATATTAGAGACAATATTTAGAGAGAAACAGAGAGAGGTTAAAACTTAACCTAGCTCTCATACATCACTTGTATTTATAATTAACTCACAATAATAAAAATTACACATACATCCTCTTGTATTTACACATAATACCCTACCACTATTAATAATTTACATATACTATCCTAATACTCTTAAAAACAAAGATAGAGGAAAGAGAAAAGAATTTAAGCACCGATTATAGTAAGGGCGAAAGGTGGTGGTGGAAGATGGTAATGATAATGGTGGTGGTGGTAGGAATGATGATGGAATAGTGGCAATGGTGGTGGTAACGTAGTGGTTAGATGGCGACGACAGTGGTGGTATTGGGACTGTGGTAGTGGTAGTTATGGAAGAGGTGGTGGTGGGGTGACAACAGTGGTGAAGCGGTGGAGGTGGTGGTGGTAGGGTGGTGATAACGGTGATGATGGTGGTGGTGGGGCGATGAGGGTGGTGAGGGTGGTGGTGGTGACGATAGTGTTGGTAATAGTGGTGGGGGTGGTGGTGATGGTGGTAGGGATGATGGTGGGACAGTGATGGTGGTGGTAGATAGGATAGTGGTGGTGGGGTGGCGACGACAGTGGTTGTTGTGGGACGATGGTGATGGTTGTTGTGGAAGAGATGGTGATGGGGTGTAAGCTGTGGTGGTTAGGGCCATATAGATGGTGGTGGGGGTAGGGTGGCGGGAACGATGGTGGTGGTGGGATGGCGACAATGGTGGTGATTGTTGTGGCAGAGGTGGTGATGAGGTGGTGGTGATGGTGGTGGTGGTGGTGGTGGTTGGGGGGGTAGTTGTGGTGGTGGGGTGACGGTGATGGTGGTAATGGTGATGTGGGTGGTGGTGCAATTCCAAACACTATTTTTTTTAAAAATATTTATGAAAAGTTGTAAGTCTTAAAAGTACTTTTAAAAAGTCATTTCAAATGTACTTTTAAGGGCCTATTTTTCATATTAAATTTGGAAGGTTAATATTATCTTTAAAATAAAATTTAAAGCGATCTCAACCGTGAATAACATAATTTATTTTGTTTATCTTTTGAAATTTGAATTGTATTGTATTTTATTATATAGACTAAGAATAACCCATGCCTGAAGGCACGGTACAACTGAAAAAAATCAAACATTAAATTTGAACACCTGTTTTTAACCTCACAACCCTCTAACCCAAAATCGCAATATAATCATAAACATGTTACCACCACCACCATTCCTAAAATGAACATCTATAAAGGCTTCAAGCCTTGATGCCAAGGGTGTAGTTTCGCAAACCAACTTTAATAAATATAAAGAACCCGAAATGATCTATTACTGTTAATTACACTCATATATACAACACCAATAAATCCCAGGTCATTTGTAAGTGTCTCAAACTTTGATCTTACAAATGTGTGAGTGAAGTGAATGCAAAAAGAAACATTGGCAATCATACTAATATATCTATGTTAGTAATTAATATGATTTACGTTTTTTTAGATAGAAGGCACTATGTAACAAACAAAAAAAGTCAATTAAAAGGCATACCAATTAGAAGATCACTACAAAAGCAACATATAAAGCATATAAGTGCGGATAGTTTTTATATTTGAACCGAACACCTATTCCACAAATAAAAACACTATTGAAAAATCTAATTGAATCTTTAAATGTTTCAACATGTACAATTAGAAAAATTAGAACACCTTGGTGGTGAGAGACAAAGAGAGTTGAAAGAAAAAAAAATAAACACTACATTAGAAGCGTTCAATTTGACTCCATTCTACCAATAAGCCAAAGTTTTCGGCTTCAAGAAATTGTGAGTGATTCAATATTGCATTGTCAACCATTTGCCATAGGAATTAAATATTCCAATATCTGCTAACAAAAAGAGAGTATAAACATCAACAAATTCTTATGTGTATGCAAATGGAATATGCTACTTGCTAGCAAGCAAACATAGATTCCACCCAAAAAAGCAAAGATTGGTCAGCATATCTATATAATAAACCAACATATTTTAATCCCAAATAGGCTTATATTCAAAACTTCCATAGTAATAAAATAGACTTCTGACCACTTACTACTAAAAAATTTAAGATAGTACAATAAACAAAATTAAAACTCATATTTTGTTAGAGGTACACCCAAGAAACCTGTTTAATTGAATGAAAACAATGTTGCAAATAATCTAGACCCATGTGAA
Source organism: Ilex paraguariensis (assembly GCA_963454935.2). Classification (NCBI taxonomy): domain Eukaryota; kingdom Viridiplantae; phylum Streptophyta; class Magnoliopsida; order Aquifoliales; family Aquifoliaceae; genus Ilex; species Ilex paraguariensis. The sequence goes on from CAUOFW020003870.1 coordinate 14,104, forward strand.
ATTCTCAATCTTAAACTGCAAGATGAAATTTTCTCTCAAACTTCTATGGTTCTCCATCTAATACCATTGGGTTGAGGTCTTGATTCTATGCCACCATGCAATAAATCACTAACAAACCAGTACTAAAACCAACTAAATAATTTAAAAACCACCAATTGAACACTAAATTCATCTAAACCAACTAAATAATTTAAAAAATAGCAATGAGGGATGCTGCATATTGGCCAACGAAATTCATCTAAACCAACAGAAGCATCTTACTACAACATGAATAATCTTAGATTCATTGTAAGGATGCTGCATCTGTTGGCAATAGATTGGCCAAGGAGGCTAATGAAATCATTCATTGCTAACCCTTATTAGATAGGGCATTTAATTGAAGTACCTATGCTGGATGATATACTTTAAATTATCAGATAACATTCTATGGTAATATGATCGCTAGTTGTTGCTTTCTAAATCGTTTAGCAAACTAAAGAACTTCAGTAATTATTGCATAAGCAAGCATGTGGTCATAAGGTCCTCCGTGCACCACGATGAGGTAAACTTCCTAGAAACCCACCAATTGAATAACATTGGGTTGAACACTTCATGTGCATTATGAATGGATGGGGAAATAGAAAGATAGAGAAATAGAGTGAGAGTGGTGGTGATTTGGTGGCGCTGGTGGATGTCTACCAAACTATAAGAATCTTAAAAGCTTCTCGAATTAATGCAACCATCAACCACAAAGCCGCTAAACCAAAATGCTCTGGAAGGCATTATACATGTTTTGCTGCCCAATATTCTAGGCAGAGCATCTTTATGTTTTCCTAGAAATTCAAGCCCAATGCATCCTTTAAAATGCTCTGGAAGGCATCAAAAGATGTCTTTACGGTAACAAAAATGAACCTTAAAGTGCACAGTAATCCAGCAATCCTTTGGCCCACCTTTTCATTGCAAGCAAATTATACATCCACACACCATACACACCCACACATATGATGGTCAACAACTACCTTTGCAACTGCCTTGGGAGGGTGTGTTATAAACTTTACCATTAATAAACAGATTAAGTGCAAAACAGGGGCTATCATAATGAAGAGAATAAGTAACTTTAATAAGCATCAAACATCAACTTACAGGGAAAAAAAAATTAGGATGTCGGGGCTGTCATTTCAAACTTCAAGGAATTTAGTATAGCAGATTTCATTTGCAAAACCTGGAATAATTTGGCAACGAAAAGATCACACTTAAAAAGTTCAGATCAATAATAGATCAAAAAGTGAAAAGATCACAAAATTCTGTACACACAAAAAATTATGTACACTTAAAAAAAACATATCAAACCAACACAATACAATAAAGTAAACATTTTTGCAATTGATCGAGTAAATAAGCAAACATTTTTAATGGAATTACGCAGTTGAAATACATCAGTTCAGGAAAAAAAAAAAAAAGAATCGTTCAGGAAAAAAAAACTGTTCAGGAAAAAAACTGAACATATGAAAAAAACTGTTCAGGAAAAAAAAAAAAAAGATCATCAAAAGAATCGCAAAATCTTACAAAAGATTAACCCATTTCCAACCCGAATCAGTTGAGATTATTCATTCCAAAAAATATTTAAATCTACATTTGTTGTAATCTACATTTGCAACTCGAATCTACATAAGAAAAGAATCTACATTTGCTGTAATCTACATTTGTAGCTCGAAGGGGGAGAGGGAGGTACATGGGTTGAGCTTGGTGAGCCGCTGTGTGCCGCTGTGTTGAACGCCGTTGGTGTCGCTGCTGTGTTGATCGCCACTGTGTGCCGCCGCTGAGCCATGACAGAGGAGTGAGAGGGGTGTGGGTAGAGGGGTAAGGGGCCTGGGTTGCTGTGTGCTACCGTTGTGTTGAGCCATGAGGCATGGCAGAGGAAATGGGTGTGTAGGGAATAGGTTTGATTTGGGCGGGAGATAGAGAGTAGCTGTAGGGGTGGGTTTGATTTGGGTGTGTAGGGAATGAGTTTGATTTGAGGCAGAGAGTAACTGTAGGGAATGGGTTTGATTTGGGTATGTAGTGTGGAAGGGGTAGCGTGTAGAGGGTGGGTTTGATGTGAGCCTTTGGATTAAGTTAAAAGAATTGAGATGAAATTTAGATCATTGGATTAAAATTAGAATGAATATGAGCCGTCCTTGTTCTTTCCCAAATGAATTTAAATAAAATTAAATTTTTAAGTGAAAAAAGATTCAAAATTGGTTCTATTTTATTATTATAGATATATATATATATATATATATATATATATATATATATATATTATATATAATAACATTAAAAATAAAAAATAATAATATTCAAATACAAAAAAAATTATCATTTGAACAAAATATAATACATATAAACACAAAAAAATATTAACTTTTAAACATAAAAAAAAATTGAAACATTCAATATTAATATTTTTAAAAATAACAAAAACAGTAACATACTTAACAAAAACTGTAACATATTTAGCAATAATTATTCCTCTTAAATTCAAACACAAAAAATAGTATCATTCAAACACAAAAAATAATAATACTCAAAAACAAAAAAAATAGTAACATTGAATATTAATATTTAGTAAAATAATAGTAATAACATGTTCAACAAAAATAGTAACATGCTCAAAATAATAGTAACATAAACAGTAACATACTCAACAAAAGCAATAACATAAACAGTAACATAATAAAAAAAATAATAATATGAATTTGAATATATATATATTCGACTACCACTTTCCTCACCATAGCACTGGCACTATCACACATCGTCACCTCCCAAGCAACGCCAACCATCACGTTGTCATCACCTCCACAACAACACTCACCATCACACAAAAGCCACTATACTTGCATTATCTCCATAACAAACTAACATGTGTGTGTATATATATATATATAGAGAGAGAGAGAGAGAGTATAAAGAGAAGGAGAGAGAGTATAGAGAGAGAGCTTTGAATTTGATATATATATATATATAAAGAGAAAGAGAGAGAGTTTTGAATTTGAATTTTTTATTTATGATAAAAATTTTATTGACATATTTTAATTGACATTGAATTAAATAATAATAATTTTCAAAATAAGAAAATAATTTAACCATTACATATAATTTTAAACATGGATTTAGTCATTTATAATTTTTCTTACAAGACTTATCTCCAAACAAATACATCTAGGGAGACTTCTTTCTAATTTTCACTATATTATACCTCAATTTATCACATATATGGATGCTTTTATCATTGTTTTGGGGCCCAAAAAAATATAAAACAATACTCAATAATTAGCATTGTCTAATTTTTCGCTCAATAAAATCCTCTATTTATTTGTGCCACAAAGCCAACTTGCATCTAAGAAAGGGTAAATATGGGGCCAGCTTGTCAGACTTGGCAAGTAAAATTTACAACAAAATATACAAAATCAAAGCAACGATAGTTGAACCACCATCCGTAGAAGTAGGGCTATTAGTCAAACAAGCTCAAACCGAGTTTAAAAAGCTTATTTTTTAATCAAGCCTAAAAAATTATTCCAATTTGACTTATTTAAGAAATGAGTCAAACTTAAATGAATCCAAAACAAGTTAAGCCCGAGTCAAGTCCAAGTATCTAAACATAAACAAGTCAAGTCTGTTGAATTTAAACCGAACTTATAAGACTTGTTTTTTAAACGAGCCTCAAAATTTATTCAAGTTCAAACTCGTTTAAAAACAAACCAAGCTTAAATGAGCTGAACCCGAATAACTCAATTTGATTAACAACATTACGCAGAAGCATGAAAACATTTGATTTGACTCAAATTTAAAAAAAAAAAACTCAAATTTAAAGGAAAGGTAAAATCTGATCATTTGATCTTTAAAAAATAACCACTAAAGATTTAAATAGAAATTTAAATCTCTTGATTTGAGTAAAAATTTGAGTCACCCTTGATGTAATATGAGTTTTAATAAAGGATTGAAGCTGAATTTAAGCATGTTTTTACTCAAACTTAAACTTATAAAAGGATTTAAATAAGGATTGGAGATGCTATTTTTAATTCCTGGAATGGGTTTTATGCTTCCATGACGAGCATTAGATTAATTTACAAAAGAAAGAATACAAGAAGCGTACTTACTAACTATAAAAAACCTAAAATCACTCGCTTCCCCGGGTGGGAACTTTCACCTAATGGCTTAAGCATCGGTTCCTATTTTCTTGGTGACGCACAATGTGGAAGTCACCACCTTTAATAGTGAGTGTTAATGAGGAAAATAACAATATCGATATTTCATTCCCACGGTTCACCACCTTAAGAGATGTTCAACTCGAAAAATCCTGCACTACAATTATTTCTCTCATAAGGTTCAATATAGAGGAGTTCAGAAAAAAAAAATGTTTCAATACAAAGGAAGAGACCTAGTTAAAACACAATTACTAAAAAAGACTTGCACAAAAGGCGATCCAGCATTCTGCTTCTATTATGATACTACATCAATTAAATATAAGACTAGATATGTTTATATAGACTTTCTACCCATGAATTTATAACAATCGGTATCAAAACTCCCACCACACCGAATATAGGATCAAAAGTAGTATGGGTTGCAGTTCTTAATGGTCAAGTCACACAAAGGGCAACCTATAGGTTTAATGAAGATAAATGATTATTATGTATGAGTATAGTACTATTTCATTGGAAAATGGATACTGATAGGTGAGAGTAGCCGCCAAAGGAAAAACTTACTATTAGATCAGTGTCAATAGAGTGAACCGTCGTGCACATCAACTACAGAAATGGGTGAAAGTTACAATTCTACATCGGTTATATATATAAACAATTAAATATATAAGACTAAATGTGTATATATGAACTCTTTGACACTTTTCCCTTACAAATCAATTTTTACAAGCAAGTTCTAATACAAATTAGTATGAGAGCTAGCCATCACATCAAATATTAGATCGAACACATAATGAACTGCAACTCTTCTTGTATGGTCGAGTTACAAAAAGGACAACCTATAGGCTGAACTAAAATAACTTAGAATTATGTATGGACATAGTATTATCTCATTGAAAATTGATAGTTAAATTAAAAAGATGTGGATGACCACCCCTCTTTAAGACTGTCTCCACCGATAGTCCTTTCTCTGGCTGAAGTTTGCCAATAAAAGAAAGAAACCCAAGTCATTTCGATCAAGAAGGATTCTGAGGGTACAAACTTTGAAGCAAAATGCAACCATTAATGTAAATATCTCTGCAAATCTCCCGGGAAATATACACTAAATATTCAGCATTGACATTATCACATTAGAAAACCTTTCAAAACACTGCCAGAAAACCCAAGTTTTGGTAATTGCTTTTAGTAGAACTATTGACACTCAAAATGCAACAACCAGAGGACGCATGTTCTCAAGTCTATTAAATCCTATTTATTCCAGAAGATGAATGTTTCTCAGGTCTATTGAAGCCTCTTTAATTACAGAAGATGAATATTCTTAAGCCTATTAAAACCTTTTTAATTACAGAAGACAATTTATCTTGGTATTGATGACATGTTAATATTGCAACAAATCCAAGTTTTAGGAATTAAGTACAATATATAATTTTTGACACTCAAATTTCTGCCGAAGTAAACTTGTCATCCTTAACTTAGACATTGCATCCATCAAGCAAAAAAAAAGTGCATCGTAATTTTCCTAGACATAGGAACATTGGTAGCATCAATTTAAATGTTTTGTGAAAATTAAAAATTATTACCAAACATGGCTGGTAAGTCCATTTCAATCCTCCAACTCTCTTCCTAATACAAACGATATAGACAACATACACATTAGGTAAAACAGAAAATTGAAAGAGTTGAAGAGGCAAAGTAATATTCCTTTTATGATCCAACTTGGGGATATTAGTGTCATTAGAATCTAAAAAATATGAAGAAAAAAACATAGCTCAAATAACTAACTTTTGATGACCAAATGTCAATAATTTATAACCTTAACAGTAGGTGGCAAGAGGGGGGGGGGGGGGGTTCATTACAAGTTGGGTGCAATACGTGTTTATACATATCGTGTAATAGTATCATCTCAGAAGGTGTCAAGTCGGATATGACTTGACTAACTTGTATCTGTATCGGCCGATACTTTGATTGAACTATGTACTATAGTGAATTATTATTTTCAATCACATCAAACTTAACGTAACTGACTAATGAAGGAGGCCAACAAAGCAGACACGTGCATTTGTGATTAAGACTTGAGAATCTAGTTGAGATGGGTTAACTAAAGCAAGCAACAAAAAACATCAAAGAAAGTGGAAAAACTTACCCATCATGGGAGGCAGAAAGAATTCCCAAACCAGGCATCACAGCCAGGCCTCGAACAGTATCTGAAAAATCCCCAAAAGCTTATGGGCACGTTAAGGAGGAAAATCATAAACAATAGGATTGATCTGTTGGTGGGCCATGTTCTTCATTTTATATGATAAAAACATCCCTTTAATGACAAATGCCATTTCCAGCACTCAATTATCGTAATAAAAAATTCTTTACGAAAACAAATATTGCATTATAAAGGAAAAAAATAGAAACAATTGGCTAAAATGATCTTACAAACTGTTTTCATTATCATTTCCATGATAACCTACTGCATACACATGCTTAGCCAATATAGACTTCCCATTTAGAGCCACGAGATTAGTAAAAAAAAGGAACAACAAAATATAGACGAAAAGTCAAAAACAATTGACAACCACAGAGTATTCAGGATAAGCTTTTCGCATACAATTAATATATACAAATACATACAGGACAAAGTAGAACTATGGATATACCATCTAGGCTACCATCAAATCCTGGATGACAGTCAAAAAACTAAGGCAAACCCATCAGGTGGGCAATTCACACCTTGCCAATTAGCTTTAGCCTTAGGAAATTTCTGCCAATATAGACGTGACTTCCCTGAAAAATATACTATGAGTGTTGTCGTGCTACTTTTTTCAGGATTTGTACATTTAAAAATCATATGAAAAACGTCAATTAAATCAATTTTTAACTAGCAGTGAAAGCTTCAAGTCTTAAAAGAATCAAAGCAACATCCGGTCAACATTTGGATTTAAATAATCTCGAAGACTCATTTTGAAGACACTTTTAGTTTAGCCATCAACTTCCAGGAACCTTATTGATTAACAAACAATTATACGAAAGATCAACCAGCTTCCACCAACCATCACCATCACAATTAGTAAAGAAACACACATCATAAGCATTTTAAATAAAAACAATAATATGCCCTCAAATATATCCAAAAGATAGACATGTAGACATGTAAAATGCCAACCTGTATGCCCTACGAACGTATGCACACATGTCTTCCCCTTCCAAAGCTTTAAAGTTGTGTCACTTGAACCTGGATTTAAAGTGCAGGATATCTTAAGCAAAGGACTAAACTTGAAGATTAAGATCACAAGGAAGATAATAAAGAACTTCAAAGTTCAAGAAAAGAACAGGAAGCGAGGAAAAGAAGAGGTCTACACAATCATACCTTAAAATCAATAGGATACAATGATTGAGTTACAATTTATACCTGTAACAAACTCGCCTGAAGGTAACTTTATAATTGCTTGAGCTGCTGCCTTATGAGCCTCCCAAATTTCAATAGGTTGGTCTTTCCTCCACCGTCTTAATGTACTACACTCATTAGGCAGAATCACACATCATGTCAATCTAGTAAAATGTCATAAAAAGTTGGGCAATAAAAAACTATAAGAAAGTAATTGGCAGCCAAGTAGTTGTATGCTTTGAATGATCATTGACAGGTAAACTAAAGCACAACACATGTGATCAAATGAGACTCATAAAACAACAATTTCAGCTTAAAAAGTATCAAGCTACATTAAGTTCAACATTTGGGACCATTACCCAACCAGACTACAGTAATATAAATTTAAAAGTTATTCTGAAAAAATATTAAACCGATGCAATAGTTATTCCATCAGAAACAAAATACCTAATCAAGAACCTGCACAGTCTAAGTCTCCTCTCTTTCAGGTGCATGAAATATGAGATCTACAAGGCTAGAATCGCCAACATTAAACTACAAAGTCTATGGAAAAGTTCATAATTGCGAGTATTGAACATCAGACCGTTAAAGTTAGCATGTAGGAATACAATGTTTTCATAGAAAGAGACTTTCTAGTGATTACTTAAGGCTCTACCCAATGTAAACACTTTCACACATTAATTTTAGGGTTCATTCAAAGTCCTACAGGGAATATGTATCTAAATTAACATGTGCATGTCCCACGCTATTTGATTTGAATTCCATCCCTCTCTATTTCTCTCCTGTCTCACCACCCCCACCCCTAACTAATACTATGAAAATTCATACTTTAAGTTTTTGGCAAAAGAAGGAAATAAGGGTTACAGCTGCTGCCCCATTCCCTCTCAACAATTTGTCTGCTTTGTCCCTCTCAACAAGCCCAAAAAATTATTCCAAAGAGGGAATATGCGTACAGAGCACAAACCTATTGCGACTTGGTAAAAATTATAGTATCCAACATAACTTGGAAGATATCCAAGCCATTACAATGAAGACCCATTTAGCGGGTATGAACCTTGAAACAAATGCAACTATTAAACTCCCTTAATTACCAAAGCAATATGAATCAAATATTTAGCACTTCAATTGCATTCCAAATCATTAAATTTCTTGAAAACCTATGGCTATGGACAAAGTCCACTGCCATGTTTAACAAAAACTGTCCTAACTTGCAAAGCACGTGCCCATAATTCCCACCAAGAACAATAATCTTAACCACGCAAAATACATGTACCATACCAATCTACCGACGATGATACAATGTCCGATCCATCCAATGCAATGCCAGTGACTTGCAGTTGATGACCTTTCAGTGTCTGAACCTTCTCTCCAGTTGCCAAATCCCACACCAGAACTAGAGTATCCATCCCACCAGATACAATACCACCTTCTGGAAGCTCCGCATTCGGTGAAACCCAAGCCAATGGCCCCACAAAACTAGTGTGCCCCAACAGTATCTTAGACATAGTGTAGTCACCATTATTCAATGGATTAGAAGACCAGAACCTGATGGTTCTGTCTCTTGAAGAAGTCGCTATACCCACATCATCACATACACATATACCACGAACCTGGCAATAATAATTTCAGAAAATAATGTTAGTATCCATAGTATAACTAGCTACTTAGACCATTATATTAATTGATTAAGTAGACATATACCTACAATCATTCGCTATCTAGGTTAATTTTGAATTGATCAATAAATCTAAAAAACCAGAAAATAAAGGTTCGCCGCAATTTCAATATTATCACATTCAGATATATCACGAAGTTAAAGATTATCTAACAAAGTCAGAGTAAAACTAGAGGTACGGCCTGTATAAAACAACTAAGTTGAAGTTATCACTCATTATATACGCAAATTTTGTGGAATTGTTCAATTCTTCTAAAGATCCAAACGAAAGATTCAGAACTGGACCAACATTGTCATATACTATGCAACAAAAATCTATTGATATAATGAAATTGGATACCAAGAAAAGGAAAGATTGGTTGTTCTCATAATTAAAAACATATTTATACGAAAATCAATAGAAGACATCGATAAAAGCGAGAGTGGTGAAAAATCTGACGTCGTCTTCGTGGCCTCGAAGTTGACAGCGCAATCGATACTCAGCGAAGTCGACCTCCATCAGTCAGGATGCTCTTTTTAGGGTTACGTAGAGAGAGAGATAGTAAGCAGGGCTTTTGCCACTTTGGACGAGACGACGGAGTGGGAGAAAGACCCGGCGAAAGGTTTTTATATATAACTTTGTTACTGTCGGCAACGATGAAAAATTGATTTTTAGCATTGCTTCGTCTCCAAGTTGGGTTATTGGGCCACGTATGGACTGTTGACCCGGGTCCACATCGTTAGGCCCGAGATCGTGACTCGTTAATAATTTGAACTTTTGAGGTAATGAGATCCAATTAAAAAAAAAAAAAACATAATGAGATGAGATGTAAAAAAGGCGTAACTCGGGGAAGATTGATGTATTGAAAGATTAATTAGACAGATTAAAATTATAATATAATTTATTTGAGAAAATAAGAAAAAAAAAAAATCTTTAAGCTTTCTCTCTCACAAAGATGAAACACACCATTTTTAGGTTACCTTTGTTATGTGGAAGGATTAAGATATTATTTTGAAACAGTCATTTCTGTTTTTAAGAAGATCAAAACGAATCCGTTATTAAAATCAAAATTTTAATATTTCGAGATATTCTATAATGTTTTGTAATATTTCAATGCATTTATCTAATTATTTCAAAATATTTCAAGATATTTTGTTATATTTCAACTAATGTTTTGAAAAAATAATTTTTAATATTTTTATTTATTTTTTCATTATATTTTTAAAACAGATCGAAACATTTCCATTTCATAAGTAACATAAACAATACATCAAAACAAAATTTTGATATTTGGTTACCCGATTAAAATGATTGAAAGATTTAAAGTCAAACATAAGACATAAGTAATACTACTCTTACAAATTCTATATCAAATTCTACATTCGAAATAGTACGATTAGTCTATCATTAGATAAATAAGTTTTGAGTGGAGATAATCGTACCATATGATTTGGGCCAAAGAAAGTTAATATATAATTTTGAATAGCATAGTTAAATAAGTCAAATGGAATAATTTCATTAAAAGTGATTAATTAAATATTTTATTAATCTATAAATTAATTATTTAGGGAGGGAAGAAGGCTTCCTAAGTCGTCTCACCCAAAAAAATATTTGTTTTACACGTATAGACAGATAGATCAATACCACTTTTGTTTAGTAAACAAACACTAAGAGAAGATATTAATAAAGTTTCACATAATGTAAACAAAAGTGGTATTTATTTATCTATCTATATGTATAAAACAAATATTTTTTTTACTAAATGTTTATTATTTAAATTATTTAAAAATTCACTTATAATAACATTTACGTAAATTCACTACGTAATAACATTTACGTAAATATAAAAACATTAGTTTTCTTGGTATTCTAAAGAGAGAGACACCGACAAAAATTGTAAGTGAATTTTTAAATAATACATCGAATGTAAATAAATATTTATTTTTATTTTAGATTAAAACAAGCTATTCAAACTTGATTAAGCTGCATTCATTGGAAGCTCATTTGACACATTGCTCATGTTCCACAGGAGCAAACTTAAACACATTTTTAATTTTAATTTTTTTTGAGATTTTATCGATCAGTTTAGTAAATTTACACACGTTCTTATACAAAACTCCGAGCCTTCTTATAGGCCAAAAAAACCCATGGATTTGATGACCGGATGTCAAATCAACAAACTAGGAGTGAGTGCAAATTGTACAATAATTTTTTTTTTCGAAAATACGTGATTGCATGAGTGATTGCTCCTTGCTTATTAGTCATACATTATTGGAAAATTTGAAAGTCTGTCTCCTTATATAGACTTGTTTTGACTTAAGTCTATCAAAAAAACTTATTTATTATGAAATTCATTTTTTGTCAATTTTACCATACTATCCTTTCCCTTTAAAAATAAAATTAAATTAAAAATTCTCAAATCTTAGAAATTTAACTAACATTAAAATCTTCTTTCTCGTATTTATCTATATCCATATATAAATTAAGAGTTTTATTAACATTAAAATTTTATGTTATATATATATATATATATATATATATATAACATTAAAAATAAAAAATAATAATATTCAAATACAAAAAAAAATTATCATTTGAACAAAATATAATACATATAAACAGAAAAAAATATTAACTTTTAAACATAAAAAAAAATTGAAACATTCAATATTAATATTTTTAAAAATAACAAAAACAGTAACATACTTAACAAAAACTGTAACATATTTAGCAATAATTATTCCTCTTAAATTCAAACACAAAAAATAGTATCATTCAAACACAAAAAATAATAATACTCAAAAACAAAAAAAATAGTAATATTGAATATTAATATTTAGTAAAATAATAGTAATAACATGTTCAACAAAAATAGTAACATGCTCAAAATAATAGTAACATAAACAGTAACATACTCAACAAAAGCAATAACATGAACAGTAACATAATAATAAAAATAATAATATGAATTTGAATATATATATATTCGACTACCACTTTCCTCACCATAGCACTGGCACTATCACACATCGTCATCTCCCAAGCAACGCCAACCATCACGTTGTCATCACCTCCACAACAACGCTCACCATCACACAAAAGCCACTATACTTGCATCATCTCCATAACAAACTAACGTGTATGTGTATATATATATATATAGAGAGAGAGAGAGTATAAAGAGAAGGAGAGAGAGTATAGAGAGAGAGAGCTTTGAATTTGATATATATTATATATATATATATATAAGAGAAAGAGAGAGAGTTTTGAATTTGAATTTTTTATTTATGATAAAAAATTTATTGACATATTTTAATTGACATTGAATTAAATAATAACAATTTTCAAAATAGGAAAATAATTTAACCATTACATATAATTTTAAACATGGATTTAGTCATTTATAATTTTTCTTACAAGACTTATCTCCAAACAAATACATCTAGGGAGACTTCTTTCTAATTTTCACTATATTATACCTCAATTTATCACATATGTGGATGCTTTTATCATTGTTTTGGGGCCCAAAAAAATATAAAACAATACTCAATAATTAGCATTGTCTAATTTTTCGCTCAATAAAATCCTCTATTTATTTGTGCCACAAAGCCAACTTGCATCTAAGAAAGGGTAAATATGGGGCCAGCTTGTTAGACTTGGCAAGTAAAATTTACAACAAAATATACAAAATCAAAGCAACGATAGTTGAACCACCATCCGTAGAAGTAGAGCTATTAGTCAAACAAGCTCAAACCGAGTTTAAAAAGCTTATTTTTTAATCAAACCTAAAAAATTGTTCCAGTTTGACTTATTTAAGAAATGAGTCAAACTTAAATGAACCCAAAACAAGTTAAGTCCAAGTCAAGTCCAAGTATCTAAACATGAACAAGTCAAGTCTATCGAATTTAAACCGAACTTATAAGACTTGTTTTTTAAACGAGCCTCAAAATTTATTCAAGTTCGAACTCGTTTAAAAAACAAATCAAGCTTAAATGAGCTAAACCCGAATAACTCAATTTGATTAACAACATTACGCAGAAGCATGAAAACATTTGATTTAACTCAAATTTAAAAAAAAAACTCAAATTTAAAGGAAAGGTAAAATCTGATCATTTGATCTTTAAAAAATTGTCAAAAAATAACCACTAAAGATTTAAATAAAATTTAAATCTCTTGATTTGAGTAAAAATTTGAGTCACCCTTGATGTAATATGAGTTTTAATAAAGGATTGAAGCTGATTTTAAGCATGTTTTTACTCAAACTTAAACTTATAAAAGGATTTAAATAAGGATTGGAGATGCTATTTTTAATTCCTGGAATGGGTTTTATGCTTCCATGACGAGCATTAGATTAATTTACAAAAGAAAGAATACAAGAAGCGTACTTACTAACTATAAAAAACCTAAAATCACTCGCTTCCTCGGGTGGGAACTTTCACCTAATGGCTTAAGCATCGGTTCCTATTTTCTTGGTGACGCACAATGTGGAAGTCACCACCTTTAATAGTGAGTGTTAGTGAGGAAAATAACAATATCGATATTTCATTCCCACGGTTCACCACCTTAAGAGATGTTCAACTCGAAAAATCCTGCACTACAATTATTTCTCTCATAAGGTTCAATATAGAGGAGTTCAGAAAAAAAAAATGTTTCAATACAAAGGAAGAGACCTAGTTAAAACACAATTACTCAAAAAGACTTGCACAAAAGGCGATCCAGCATTCTGCTTCTATTATGATACTACATCAATTAAATATAAGACTAGATATGTTTATATAGACTTTCTACCCATGAATTTATAACAATCGGTATCAAAACTCCCACCACACCGAATATAGGATCAAAAGTAGTATGGGTTGCAGTTCTTAATGGTCAAGTCACACAAAGGACAACCTATAGGTTTAATGAAGATAAATGATTATTATGTATGAGTATAGTACTATTTCATTGGATAATGGATACTGATAGGTGAGAGTAGCCGCCAAAGGAAAAACTACTATTAGATCAGTGTCAATAGAGTGAACCGTCGTGCACATCAACTACAGAAATGGGTGAAAGTTACAATTCTACATCGGTTATATATATAAAACAATTAAATATATAAGACTAAATGTGTATATATGAACTCTTTGACACTTTTCCATTACAAATCAATTTTTACGAGCAAGTTCTAATAAAAATTAGTATGAGAGCTAGCCATCACATCAAATATTAGATCGAACACATAATGAACTGCAACTCTTCTTGTATGGTCGAGTTACAAAAAGGACAACCTATAGGCTGAACTAAAATAACTTAGAATTATGTATGGACATAGTATTATCTCATTGAAAATTGATAGTTAAATTAAAAAGATGTGGATGACCACCCCTCTTTAAGACTGTCTCCACCGATAGTCCTTTCTCTGGCTGAAGTTTGCCAATAAAAGAAAGGCTCCTGATCTGAATGAAATACACAAAGAAAAAGAAAGATATACTGATACACTGAAAATCTCTCTCAATATTCTAAGCACTCTCTTGGAATTCTTTTTATAGCTTTTGAACTAGTTGTTTGCACCTAAATTAATTGTTAATTTTATAACAAAAAATAACTTGAAAGAAATCCAAGTCATTTCGATCAAGAAGGATTCTGAAGGTACAAACTTTGAAGCAAAATGCAACCATTAATGTAAATATCTCTGCAAATCTCCCGGGAAATATACACTAAATATTCAGCATTGACATTATTATCACATTAGAAAACCTTTCAAAACACTGCCAGAAAACCCAAGTTTTGGTAATTGCTTTAGTAGAACTATTGACACTCAAAATGCAACAACCAGAGGACGCATGTTCTCAAGTCTATTAAATCCTATTTATTCCAGAAGATGAATGTTTCTCAGGTCTATTAAAGCCTCTTTAATTACAGAAGATGAATATTCTTAAGCCTATTAAAACCTTTTTAATTACAGAAGACAATTTATCTTGGTATTGATGACATGTTAATATTGCAACAAATCCAAGTTTTAGGAATTAAGTACAATATATAATCTTTGACACTCAAATTTCTGCCGAAGTAAACTTGTCATCCTTAACTTAGACATTGCATCCATCAAGCAAAAAAAAAGTGCATCGTAATTTTCCTAGACATAGGAACATTGGTAGCATCAATTTAAATGTTTTGTGAAAATTAAAAAATTATTACCAAACATGGCTGGTAAGTCCATTTCAATCCTCCAACTCTCTTCCTAATACAAACGATATAGACAACATACACATTAGGTAAAACAGAAAATTGACAGAGTTGAAGAGGCAAAGTAATATTCCTTTTATGATCCAACTTGGGGATATTAGTGTCATTAGAATCTAAAAAATATGAAGGAAAAAACATAGCTCAAATAACTAACTTTTGATGACCAAATGTCAATAATTTATAACCTTAACAGTAGGTGGCAAGAGGGGGGGGGGGGGGGGGGGGGGGGGGTTCATTACAAGTTGGGTGCAATACGTGTTGAATCCATTTGTCACCCACTTTACATATGGATTATAGAACTGGTTAGAGAATAACAGATTGGGTTAAAACTATCAGCGTGCAAACTAATCAACTCTTGATGTAATCACAAACTAATTCTCTGAACAAACACATTAACTAATACACTAAAACACATACTAACACAAAAAAAACTCATTAATACACCAAAATACACACGCGCTAATACACCAAAAATACATACATTCATTCAACAACACGCAATACACCAAAAAATACATACAAACACTAATACACTTAAATATATACATGCACACAATAATAGAGCAAACCACAAACTCTCACACTAATACACCAAAATTCGCATACCGACATACGCACACTAATACACCAAAAAAATATAACACTGATACGCTAAGAAAACACATATACCAAAACATAACTCACACTAATAGAGCAATATACACACGCATTCATACACCAAAATACAAATAATGTGTCAACACACTATACACCAAAACACGCACTAATCCACTAAAATGCATACACTAATGCACCAAAAGACACTCTAATACCAAAAAATACAAATACACTAACACTACCAAACACAAACAAAAAATACACATACACACACATGTTGTGCCATCACTCTAATACACCAAAAAACACGTACGCTAATGCATTGAAATACAAACTAACACACCAAAACACGCACACAAAAACTTGGACCAAAACACGCTCATACATCAAAATATGCACAAACATGCCCACTAATACACAAAAAACACACATGTGCCCACACTTGGTTAACACATTAAGACACAAAATAAAACAAATAGTACCAAAACAAACACATACATAAACACCGTACCACACAAAAACACCTACACTAATACACCAAGAAACGCACACAGTAAATACCAAAACACATACACACACAGTGCGTTAACATACACTAATAAACCAAAAAGCACACGTACTTATACATCGAAAACGCACACTTTAACACACCAAAAACGCATTATTACACACACACACTAATACCCAAGCAATTAATAATTGAAGTGTTAAAGCAAAACAATTGAATTCCTTGTGTTTATGGAGAGTAGGTGTTGAGGGGCACAAGGTTGAATATATAATTATCTTCTTACTGATAAAACCTGGTACAGACAAAGTTCACAGTGGGATCCCATATCCCTCTAATGATCTCTCCCTTCTCCTAAGTTTCTACTCGATACAAACTCTGCTTGTCATCTACTCTCACTCAATTTTTCTACTGCTCCGACTTAAAAAACAATCTAGCTGATTGGAGTCGAAGGACCAACAAAGTAGATCCATGTACTTGTGACTAAGACTCACTAAATTGAGTTAAGATGGACCTACTAACAAGCAATGCATATAAATATATAAATTATAGGTACATAGAGGTGAGCCTCGTACATTAATGAATTCACCATTCCCAATAGGTGATAACTGTAGTGCTAAAGCTAATTGTTGAATTCGAGTGTGTGTGTGTGTGTGCACGCATTTGTGAGTGTGTTTTGCAAGCTATCTGAAAACGAGGTATGAAAGATATTACTTTGGCAACCATTTTCTGAAGACATGTGCAAGCTTTTTCTACACGTGTCTTGCAAAAAATTTGTAAAGTGAAGTGATGTGTTTTGGCAAAACCTTACATGTTCCTATGAAAAGGACATAAACTACACAGTTTAAATGAGATAGCAACCAACATCGACATACAAAAGAAAAGAATAGACTACAATGATATACCTAAGGGCAGAGCCAACATTCAAGTTTAGGGGGGACAAAATATAACTAAAGAAATTCATCGAAGCAGCCTAATGTACAAGCCTCCCATTCATGCAGGGTTTGGGGAGAGTCATACACATCAATACAAAAAAAAAAAAATCCAAACATGACAAGATATATAAGATTTAAGACTAAATTATTTGTGGAAACTAGTTTCTATTTATCCTAAATAAAATATGCGCAAAAAGACACAAAAAATTACAAAAATATTTAGTCAGGTTATGGCATCACATATATTTGATTTAATCAAAAAATAAAACATTTATTATAGAGGGACAATGGACTACTAACTTACAAAAAATCAAAAAACTTGGTTTACATTACGAATTTTCAAGAAATTTGTGTGTGTTTGTTTTGGGGGGAGGGAACAATTTAATAAATTGAACAAAGTAATCAGTAATACGTAAAGGAGATTCAACAGTCAGGGGGGCAAGTGCTCCCCTTGTCCTAACATGGCTTTGCCCCTGGATATACCACCAAAGCATGGCAAGACCAAACAAAATAAAAATACCTGAGCGTTGGTAGGACACAATTGAGGACAATTTCAAGACATAGCACTAATTTGTTGACTGAAAAAACACAAAGGGGTCCAACAGTAAAACTTATAAGATCCTCCATGATCTGTTTACAATATCAGGATCACAAAAGCATTAAGAAAAAATAATTAGTATGGAATTGGTGGTCTATTAGCCTTATTTGCAAGCAATCTCAAAACAAAGTAGTGAGAATATTACTTTGACACCAAGCTCATTTTGACAAATAGAGAATTTTTGAAACATAGTTCTAATGAAAAATTAGAAGTATATATAACTTCTTATAAGAATATTTCCTGGAAGAGGGAGCCTACCTCGTACATTAATGGAATCACAATCTCCCAGCTGGCTGTAGTGCTAAAGCTAAATTGTTGAATTAGTGTGCGTGTGTGTGCATTTGTGTGTGCATGTGTGTGTGTTTTGCAAGCTATCTGAAAACGAGGTATGGAAAATATTCTTTGGCAACCATTGGTACCAAGCTTATTATGACACAAACATTGCATAATTTTTTGTACCACAGTCCTATTATAACTTCTTGTGAGACTCTCCCCCGAAAGAGGTGGTCCAGCCCATAAATTAGTGGATTCACCATCCCCAAGCAAGTGATAATTATAGGGTTAAAGCGAAATAGTTGAATTCCTTCTATCCATGCAAATATGATTGTGTTTACGGAGAGTAGGTTGAGGGGGGCATGGGGTTGCATACATATACATATGTTCCTATTGATAAAACCTAGAACGAACAGCATTCAAGGAATTAAAGTTCACAGTGGGATCTCATATCACTCTAATGATCTATCCACTCTCCAAATTTTCTCCGTGGTACAAAATTTGCTAGTCATCTACTCTCACTTATTCAACATATTATCACTTATTCAACATATTATAGTGGATCATTTTTTCTCTACACGACTTAAAAAAGCATAGCTCTAACTAGATTAGAAGGACCAACAAAGTAGATCCATCTACTTTTGACTAAGACTCCCTAAATTGAGTTGAGACGGGCTTCCTAACCAGCAATGCATTATACAAAATATAAAGAAGATGGGAAAACTTACCCATCAAGTGAGGCAGAAAAAATTCCCAAACCAGGCATCTCAGCCAATCCTCGAATAGTATCTGCAAATCCCCAAAAGCTCATGATCACAACAAAGAGGAATATCATATACACTACACTGTAACAACAAACAGAAAACAATAACAAGCAGTGCTACTGAAGGCGGACCAACAGGTCGACGTCAATATTTAGTACTCATCCTTAATGTACCAGACTCTAAAAGAAAAAAGTTTAGAAGCTACACTGCATCACTTTTTTTTGGTTAAATGGATCTTACTAAACTATTTCAATTATCATTGCCGAATTGCCTTAGTGTTTTTTTTCAACTTTCATCGAGGATTTGGTGCTAGTGTGTGTGTACTCATAGTTCTACTTTGTCATGCAAGTATTTCTATAGGTTATTAGGGAACCAAATACATATTCTGAATGTGAGAATTCCAGTCAAAATGGACATGACTTCCCTAAAAATAAAGTACAAGAGCATTGTCGTACTCTTTTTTTTTTTTTTTCAAAATTTATGAACTTCTAAATCAAAGCAACACCAAGTCTACATTTGTGTTTAGATAACCTTGAAGACTCAATTTAAAAACATTTTGAGTTTTGCCATTTAACTTCCCGGAAACTTGCCGTCCAATTATAAGAAAGACCCACCTCACTTCTTCCCCCCCCCCCTCCTCTGCCAAAGCTCTCAAGTTTTGTCACTGAAACTTGAATTACCATCGCAAACAATCCACATCAATCATTCATATCCAAAAACAACATGATGTAGAATCTTCTACTTTCACCACCAATTTGTTTATAGTTTGGTAACCGAAATCTTAAGCAAAAGACGTAAGTCAATCATTGTGACCATAAGGAAGATACTTAAAAACTTCAAGGTGCATAACCAAAAAGAGAGGAGAAGGAAAAACTTTACACAATCATACCTCAAAATCAATAGCAAAAAAATCTTCACCAGTAACAATTGTCGCCTGAAGGTCTTGCTACTAAATATATATACACACAAATCTCTATGTGTGTGTGTATTTGTAAATGAAACAATACCAAAGGTAGCAACATAAGTTACCATGACTCCTGCAGCGGCATCCACAATTAAAACTGCACCATCTGCAAGCCGGAGAGCAACAGTAATTTATTTTAAGCCTAAGAGAAGTTGTCTGATAAATTCTAGTCCCCACAAAATCACAAAACAAGCGACCTATGTCATGAAA
>CAUOFW020003871.1:0-34377 GCA_963454935.2 Ilex paraguariensis
TGTGATTATAACAAAGAAGATGGATCCAAAAAAAAGAAGATGACTAAAAAATAGAATGAAAAAAACATTAACTAGATTTTTTACAACAAAGAGAGGAAGAAGTAAACTTCGAAACCATGTGCATGATTTGTAACGCCCCAAAAACCCCCGTGGGTGACATTACATTCTAAAAACCATTTACCGTATGAGAGCATTAAGTAAAATTCATCACGACGAAAGTTTCATTCATCAACCATTCATATTTTAACAAAATTTGGGCAGAGTCTCCTTTGTACGGGGAGCTCTACCCAAAACACAACCTGTACAATTATATTACAATTGACCACACCGGGTCCACATATGCATAACTATTGACCACACCGGGTCCATTTTTCCATCATAAAATAAACTTGCATTCATCATATGTCATATCCACACTATCATCCCAAATTAATAGGTCTAATCTTGGCCTTTACATCTCCAAAATGTAATAATATAACGCAGCGGAAATAACAGAAATGAACTAGAGTTCAAAAGGATATTCTAAGCATAATCTAGTCTAGAACAAAATAAAAGTGTCGCTCTAAGCGTCCACCTCGGGATCCACATCCCCGTCAAGCGGAGTCTTCCAATGGGTGGGCTCCTCGGCTCCTAACTCCTCCTCAAGTGTGAAATCTGAAAAATTTTATTTGTAGGGGGTGAGCACGAAGCTCTGTAGCAAAATCCTCTCAACTCAAACAAGGTTTGAAAAACATAGCAAACGGTCGGTCTCATTTCACAACTAACATATATATAGGTTTGGAATGAAAACAGTGACATTTTAAAAGAGATCTCAAGTTTAAACAATAGCAATAATCAGTTAAAAGAATAAAGTGAGTTTAGCATCGATAAACAAAATTCTAATTTAAGCTATTTAAGAAGGGCTTCTCCCTAAGCATTGTCCCATACCAATGCATCGGCAAGAACGACCCAACTCCCGATTCCATGTATTTTTGGTTCATCCCCGTACCATGTATGTTGATTGCTTCTCGTGAATCTACCTAACGATCATGCCTAGTCCACCAATTCCAACCAACAATCACAAATCTCTTTAGGAAGGGCGTGTACCGTCTCCTACGGCATTGACGAAATCCTCCCAAGGTGTCTAGTATACTAACCCTTTTCCTCGGTGTATATGTGAACAATAGTGATCGCGAGCACAACAACGATCCACTACGAGCATTAGGCAACCATCTCACCCCCCATTGGGATAGACTAACCTCTAACACTCTACGGCATCTCTCGAAGGTAATCCAAGTCCATCACAACAACCATACAATGAGGAAATCAAGAATATTCACAATTCACAACAATTTCCCAAATATAGTAAAATCCCCAATTTTGTTTTCACATTTGTCATATAATCGAATAATCCAAGAAAATATGCAAGAGATCGTAATCTATATCATTTTGTTATACAATATTCAACACTAAAGTTTTAAAATCAAAGACAAAGAAGAAATTAGGAGAAAATCCCCTTTTCTTGAAAACTAGGGCTTTGAAGATAAAAAAAAAAATCAATAGAGCTTTGGTGGTTACCCACCCTTCATATTGTTCAAAACATGACATTTATTACAAATAGAACAAGAATCATGTATTTCATATTATATATATGAGAAGGAGAGTGAAGAAACATATATCTATATACATATATATATCTATATATATATATATCTAGCCTCAATGTGAGAGATTGAGAGAAAATCCCCTACCTTAAATCAAGATTCCAAGCTAAGACCCAAGCTTCAAGACCTTCTTGCTCTCCTTTCTTTTCCTCTTAATCTTCTCCTCCTAGGGTTTCAAAAGATTTGGGTGAGAGGGTAGCAAGAATGGAAGAAAATGGGAGGAGAATGTATTCTTGAAGAATTTGAAGTTTTGATTTCTACAAGGTATAAATCCCTCTTGATTGGTATTTCTATCTTCCTCTCTTCCTCTAAAATGGTTCCTAGGGTTTGGAGGGGTGAAATGAATGCTAAAGGGACGACATTAGGTTTTTATAGGGCAAGAAAATCGAGCAAAACCCGATATTTTCTGTTCAGAAAAAATCGGGTTTCCTTCGTACTGTTCACAGATTTTTGGTGCGACTTCCAGGTCAGTTTTGACCCATTTAGAGGTCGAATTGGAAATTTTTCATGAAATACACTTTTGTAGCCCTAGATGTCTACTATTTCCTGTCAAAATTTCAGATCAATTGGACATCAAAATATAAAGTTATGATCAAAATACTAAGCAGTGTCCATCACCCCTTTTTACCCAATTTCACTCCAATTTGGTTTTACTTCTAAAATACTTCCTAACTTCTAATACATCCCATATTACCTCTCCCAATGTTTTCCGACCTCCCGAATTCAATGGTAATGTTATTTTGATAAAAAAAATTAATATATTTATTTAGTTACCCTTATCAATCTTAAACACATCCAAAAAAAAAAATTAAGTTTGACCCAAAAGTCAATCCGTTCGAAACTCAAACTTCATGATTAATATTTCAACAATGATTCTAAGTTTTTATCCTCATTTTATTCATATTTGGAAAACTCTTAAGATATTAGTATTCTTATTTAATTTTAGTACAGGGTCTTACAATCCACCCCCCTTAAAGAAAGTTTCGTCCTCGAAACTTACCTCAAGTAGCGAACAAATATGGATATTTCTCTCGCATCTCCCACTCCGGTTCCCAAGTTGCTTCCTCTACGCCATGATGTTGCCACAGGACTTTCACCAGCTGGATTACCTTGTTGCGAAGCACTTTCTCCTGGATATCAAGAATCTTCACCGGCTGCTCTTCATAGGTGACTCCATCTTGCACTTCAATATCCTCCAAATCCACGACATGCGACGTATCTGGTTGACATTTCCTCAACATCGAAACGTGGAACACGTCATGAACTCCTGACAATGATACTGGTAGCCGAAGTTGGTATGCTACTTTGCCCACTGTCTTGATCACTTCAAATGGACCGATGTACCTTGGAGCGAGTTTTCCTTTCTTACCGAATCTAAGTACGCCCTTCTTGGGTGACACTTTAAGAAATACAAAATCTCCCTCCTTGAATTCCAAAGGCCTTCTTCTCCTATCCGCATAGCTCTTTTGTCGACTCTGTGCTGTGCGTAATCTCTCCCGAATGAGTTGTCTCCCGTACAATCTCGGGCCCAAACATACTACTCTCTCCGGCTTCCAACCAACATGTCGGGGATCTACATGGTCTTCCATACAAAGCTTCATACGGCGCCATTCCGATACTCGCTTGGTAACTGTTATTGTACGCAAATTCCACCAACGGTAAGTGATCGATCCAACTCCCTTTGAAGTCCAATGCGCAAGCCCGTAACATGTCTTCCAAAACCTGTATCACTCTCTCGGATTGGCCATCTGTTTGAGGGTGAAAGGCTGTGCTGAAATGTAATTCTGTCCCCATAGCTTGTTGTAGACTTTGCCAAAAACGAGCCACAAAACGAGAATCGCGATCCGACACGATAGAAAGTGGAACTCCATGCAATCGAACAATCTCTCGAATGTATAGTCTGCTCAAGATCTCTAACGAGTCTGTGGTCTTCATCCCCAAAAAGTGAGCTGACTTGGTGAGTCGATCTACGATAACCCATACGGCGTTATGCCCTCTTGAAGTCCGTGGAAAACCCGACACGAAGTCCATGGTGATATGATCCCACTTCCACTCCGGGATAGGCAGAGACTGTAATAATCCTCCAGGTCGTTGGTGCTCAATCTTCACTTGCTGACATACGGCACACCTTGAAATGAACTTTGCTACATCCTTCTTCATTCCACTCCACCAATATTGTCGTTTCATATCTCTATACATTTTTGTACTCCCCGGATGTATAGAGAACTTCGATCGGTGACACTCTCCCAACACTTCTTCCCTCACTTGGTCGTCGTTTGGCACGCATAATCTTCCCCAAAACTGTAACTCCTCATTCTTTAAAGACCAATCCTCAACAATCTCATTCCTCTCCAATTTATCCCGAATTTTTGTCAACTCGGGATCTAATCGTTGCAACTCCACAATCCTTTGTCGGAGGATTGGTTGAGCTACTAGGTTAAACAAACATGGTCGATCCTCCGGTCCATTAACCCATAGATCAAACTCCTCCAACGTATCCATCATTTTCCACCGTTTAGCCGCAAGGACATTGATTTCACCCTGAGACTTCCTACTCAATGCATCCGCTACTACATTAGCCTTCCCCGGATGATAGTTGAGAGTGAAGTCGTAATCTTCTAAGTACTCAATCCACCTTCTCTGCCGGAGATTTAATTCTTTCTGTGTGAACACATACTTGAGGCTTTTATGATCCGAGAACACTTGAAATTTCTCTCCATACAAGTAACACCTCCACAACTTAAGAGCAAAAACCACAGCGGCTAGCTCCAAGTCGTGAGTGGGATAGTTCCGCTCATGAATCTTGAGTTGCCTCGAGCCATAAGCAACCACCTTGCCTCCTTGCATCAACACACATCCCAAGCCTCGTAGTGAAGCATCGGTGTAAACATCGTAACCTTCCCCACTGTTCGGAATAATGAGGATCGGTGCCGTCGTCAACTTTTCCTTCAAGGTGCGAAAAGCTAATTCACACGCTTGAGTCCACACAAATTTCTCCCCCTTCTTGGTAAGGCGAGTCATCGGCATCGCAAGCTTGGAAAAACCTTCCACAAACCTACGATAGTAACCGGCTAACCCCAAGAAACTACGTATTTCTGTCACATTCTTTGGTGGTTCCCATTTCATCACGGCCTCAATCTTCGAGGAATCAACCGCTACCCCTTGCTCGGACACAACATGGCCAAGGAACTTCACTTCCTTCATCCAAAACTCACACTTGCTCATCTTCGCATATAACTTATGTTCTCTCAATGTTTGTAGCACAACCGAGAGATGATGTGCATGTTCTTCTTGTGTCCGGGAATAAATCAATATGTCATCAATAAACACAATGACAAATTGATCTAGATATGGCCGGAATACCCTGTGCATCAAATCCATGAAGGCTGCTGGAGCATTAGTCAATCCGAACGGCATCACCGTATACTCGAAGTGACCATACCGAGTACGAAAAGCAGTCTTAGGAATATCCTCCTCCTTGACACGCAGTTGATGGTACCCGGTGCGGAGATCAATCTTGGAGTAGAACTTAGAACCCCTCAATTGATCAAATAAATCATCAATGCGCGGCAAGGGATACTTGTTCTTCACCGTCACCCGATTCAACCGTCGGTAATCTGTGCATAACCGAAGTGTTTCATCCGTCTTCTTCACAAAGAGGACCGGGGCTCCCCAAGGTGAAGTGCTCAAACGGATGAATCCAATTGCCAGCAAGTGGTCCAATTGCTTCCTTAGCTCCTTCAACTCCAAAGGCGCCATCCGATAAGGAGCAATAGAAATAGGTTCGGTTCCCGGATAAAGATCGATTGCGAACTCAATCTCTCTCTGTGGCGGTAACCCGGGTAATTCATCTGGGAAGACATCCGAAAAATCTGATATAATCAACACCATACCCGAGTGGGATCTATCCCGATCATCTCCCATCAAGCTAGCCAAGAAACTCAAGTGGCTCCCTGCCTTAGCTTTTAAGAATTTACTTCCCGTAGTAGGAAATGGATGGAAAGAATCTCGGTTATTCACAAAACTGAAAATTACTCCTCCCGACAATTGAAATGTAATTCGCTTGCGGAAACAATCCATTACCGCATGAAAAGTGGATAACAAGTTCATCCCAAAAATCACGTCATACCCCTTCATCTCTAAAGCAATCAAATCCACAATCAATTCGTGCTCCCCAATACGAAGCACACAACCCTTGCAGACTCGGCTAGTACCCAACTGTTCTCCCGTAGGCAAGTCAACAGTCAAAGCATGTTCTAACTTCTCGAAACCCAATCCCAAATTCATAGCATATGCAGTACGTATAAAAGAATGAGTAGCACCAGGATCGAATAAGATTCGGGCCCAAGAATTGTAGAGAAGAATGATACCTTCCACAACGGCATTGGAAGCATCCTCCTCCGGTTGGATTAAGGCAAATACCCTCCCCGGATTGGCATCACCGGGGGCTTGAGCTCTCAATGGTCTCGGTGGTGGAGGGGGCCTATTTGCATGTGATGGCCCGGCTGATTGATTGGCCTTGGGTGGAAATGACGGGCAGTTGTTTCGGAAGTGTCCTACACCTCCACAAGCAAAGCATTGACGAGGGTCAGTGTTTGGTCTAGTCGGGGCATGCCCCTCTCCTCGGACTGTAAGAGGTCTCTGCCCCACCGCTTGATCGGGGCGACGATATGGTAACGCCCTCGGTGCTCCACTGCTACTGGCACCTGTACGGATCGGGCCTCCTCTAGCATAGCTCTGTCTCCTCTGAGAGTCATCAATGTCTCTCTCCACCAATGCCGCTCTGTCAACCAAATCTCTATAGTCTCGGATTCTGAGTGCCACAAGCTTCTCTCTGATGGTCGGTCTCAAACCCTGCTCGAAGCGCTTGGCCCTCCTATCCTCGGTGGATATGAACTCTGAAGCATAACGGGATAGCTCATCGAACCTCCTCTCATACTCAGCCACGGTCATACTGCCCTGCCGCAAGGCTAGAAAGTCTGCACTCATCTTATCTCTGACAGACTCTGGAAAATACTTGTCGTTGAAACTTTGCTCAAACTCCTCCCAAGTGAGCGTATTAGTGTCCCTCCTTTTCTTCACTGACTCCCACCAGTAATCGGCCTCCCCTTCCAACAAATAGGTAGCCAAGCCAACCCGAAGGTCCCCGGCGATCCCCATACCATCACAAATTTTTTTCACCCGGCGGATCCATCTATCCGCATCTAAGGGATTGGAGCTCCCTTGGAAGGTGGGTGGGTGTTGCCGTAGAAATTCTCGAAGAGCTACCATCCTTCGGTTCTCATCGCCGTTGCCCGGTACTTGGACTAAAGGACGAACTCCACCGTTGTGGTGGTTGTTCCCACCTGGTTGTTGCACTAGGGTGGTGAGTTCCCTTAAACATTGGTAAATACCCTGTATGGCGTCGAGAGGTGGTGGAGGTGGTGGATTTGCTTGACCACCACGCCCACGACCACGTCCACGTACCCGTTCACCGTCCATCCTGCATATCAATTCACAATTTAGTTTCATTGATGTACAAGACATCCTAAATATCACTTTAATCTAAAGCATAAGGTTCATATAAAATTAGACCAACAATTTCCTTCAACTTAATCCTACTTCCCTAGTGGTACTCCATAACCTACAGCTCCCATGTAAGACCTAAAGCCTTGGCTCTGATACCAAATCTGTAACGCCCCAAAAACCCCCGTGGGTGACATTACATTCTAAAAACCATTTACCGTATGAGAGCATTAAGTAAAATTCATCACGACGAAAGTTTCATTCATCAACCATTCATATTTTAACAAAATTTGGGCAGAGTCTCCTTTGTACGGGGAGCTCTACCCAAAACACAACCTGTACAATTATATTACAATTGACCACACCGGGTCCACATATGCATAACTATTGACCACACCGGGTCCATTTTTCCATCATAAAATAAACTTGCATTCATCATATGTCATATCCACACTATCATCCCAAATTAATAGGTCTAATCTTGGCCTTTACATCTCCAAAATGTAATAATATAACGCAGCGGAAATAACAGAAATGAACTAGAGTTCAAAAGGATATTCTAAGCATAATCTAGTCTAGAACAAAATAAAAGTGTCGCTCTAAGCGTCCACCTCGGGATCCACATCCCCGTCAAGCGGAGTCTTCCAATGGGTGGGCTCCTCGGCTCCTAACTCCTCCTCAAGTGTGAAATCTGAAAATTTTTATTTGTAGGGGGTGAGCACGAAGCTCTGTAGCAAAATCCTCTCAACTCAAACAAGGTTTGAAAAACATAGCAAACGGTCGGTCTCATTTCACAACTAACATATATATAGGTTTGGAATGAAAACAGTGACATTTTAAAAGAGATCTCAAGTTTAAACAATAGCAATAATCAGTTAAAAGAATAAAGTGAGTTTAGCATCGATAAACAAAATTCTAATTTAAGCTATTTAAGAAGGGCTTCTCCCTAAGCATTGTCCCATACCAATGCATCGGCAAGAACGACCCAACTCCCGATTCCATGTATTTTTGGTTCATCCCCGTACCATGTATGTTGATTGCTTCTCGTGAATCTACCTAACGATCATGCCTAGTCCACCAATTCCAACCAACAATCACAAATCTCTTTAGGAAGGGCGTGTACCGTCTCCTACGGCATTGACGAAATCCTCCCAAGGTGTCTAGTATACTAACCCTTTTCCTCGGTGTATATGTGAACAATAGTGATCGCGAGCACAACAACGATCCACTACGAGCATTAGGCAACCATCTCACCCCCATTGGGATAGACTAACCTCTAACACTCTACGGCATCTCTCGAAGGTAATCCAAGTCCATCACAACAACCATACAATGAGGAAATCAAGAATATTCACAATTCACAACAATTTCCCAAATATAGTAAAATCCCCAATTTTGTTTTCATATTTGTCATATAATCGAATAATCCAAGAAAATATGCAAGAGATCGTAATCTATATCATTGTGTTATACAATATTCAACACTAAAGTTTTAAAATCAAAGACAAAGAAGAAATTAGGAGAAAATCCCCTTTTCTTGAAAACTAGGGCTTTGAAGATAAAAAAAAAAATCAATAGAGCTTTGGTGGTTACCCACCCTTCATATTGTTCAAAATATGACATTTATTACAAATAGAACAAGAATCATGTATTTCATATTATATATATGAGAAGGAGAGTGAAGAAACATATATCTATATACATATATATATCTATATATATATATATCTAGCCTCAATGTGAGAGATTGAGAGAAAATCCCCTACCTTAAATCAAGATTCCAAGCTAAGACCCAAGCTTCAAGACCTTCTTGCTCTCCTTTCTTTTCCTCTTAATCTTCTCCTCCTAGGGTTTCAAAAGATTTGGGTGAGAGGGTAGCAAGAATGGAAGAAAATGGGAGGAGAATGTATTCTTGAAGAATTTGAAGTTTTGATTTCTACAAGGTATAAATCCCTCTTGATTGGTATTTCTATCTTCCTCTCTTCCTCTAAAATGGTTCCTAGGGTTTGGAGGGGTGAAATGAATGCTAAAGGGACGACATTAGGTTTTTATAGGGCAAGAAAATCGAGCAAAACCCGATATTTTCTGTTAAGAAAAAATCGGGTTTCCTTCGTACTGTTCACAGATTTTTGGTGCAACTTCCAGGTCAGTTTTTACCCATTTAGAGGTCGAATTGGAAATTTTTCATGAAATACACTTTTATAGCCCTAGATGTCTACTATTTCCTGCCAAAATTTCAGATCAATTGGACATCAAAATATAAAGTTATGATCAAAATACTAAGCAGTGTCCATCACCCCTTTTTACCCAATTTCACTCCAATTTGGTTTTACTTCTAAAATACTTCCTAACTTCTAATACATCCCATATTACCTCTCCCAATGTTTTCCGACCTCCCGAATTCAGTGGTAATGTTATTTTGAAAAAAAAAATTAATATATTTATTTAGTTACCTTTATCAATCTTAAACACATCCAAAAAAAAATTAAGTTTGACCCAAAAGTCAATCCGTTCGAAACTGAAACTTCATGATTAATATTTCGACAATGATTCTAAGTTTTTATCCTCTATTTATTCATATTTGGAAAACTCTTAAGATATTAGTATTCTTATTTAATTTTAGTACAGGGTCTTACATGATTTGCTATAAAATTGTCATGCCGATAAAGCCAAACGGTGAAACCATTAGAGAGCAAAAAAAAAAATTTTAAAAATAAAAAAATTTAAAAATAATAATAATAACGAATAAAAAAAGTAGTCATACATGATAGACTTGAAGTTCTCAACGTCAGCACCAAACTTCTTTGGTTTTACCAAGCAATTGATAATACCCACAATCTCAAATATATAGACAGTCTCAGTTTATGAATTTAAGTAAAAAGTAATTCATATTGTAAATTATAGATAGATTGGAAGTTCATAAAGATAGAGTCACATGTGAAAAATTCTAAGTATATGTATTTAGATTAAAAAGGGACATAATTTCACTTTGTATACATGAACTAGAAGTCTAAATTTTAGATCTATGTGTTTATGTAGAACACAAGAATTATTATTGACTCCAAGGTTGATTAGAAATCCATATTACTAAAAAACTAGAAAATAATAACTAAATTAAATTTTATGACTTATTTCGAGTTCAATGTGGATTATAATCTCATGTTGATCATGAAACAATAGATAATAATAATAATAATAATAATAACAATATTTATATTAAATTAAACTACTTTTCAATCAAAATACAAATCGAGTAGGGTAGATCATTCACCATTTTCTTACTAAACAAATGTTTCAAACTTCCAAAATTAAGATGCTTAAGTCTTAAGTTCCACAACCAAGAGTCAACTTTAACAATATCATTCAAAATCTCTTAACATCATGCTAAATATTCAAAGGAAACATTCTATTTTTGGACATTTTCACATTAGCAATCAAATTACCACGAGCATATTTAATTGTAAGGTAAAGATTCTAATGCTAATATCATAAAGCTTTTCTAAAAGTTGTCCCAAACTCAAAACTATTCTTCATATCCGGCACATAATACACATCGAAAATCAATTCATGATTTCCACTCTTGAGTTTAATAAGAATTTTACCTTTAGCTTTCACTAGAATATTGGAGGAGTCACCAAAAGTAACCTTGTCTTTAATGTATGCTTCATCAAGCTCTATAAATATATGCTTTTTGCCACACATATGATTGCTTACCCCGGAGTCAAGAAACCATGTGTTGCCATTATCTTCCTCGGATCCACCGTAAGCCAACAACAAACTAGTTTCCAAATGTAGGAATATATCGTTTAATAACTCGTTCGATTATCGATTTCATCTCCTCAAGAAAAATGAAAGACAAATTTGAATGGTGATATAAAAATAAAAATAAAAAGACCTTTGAAGGTTGAGAATTGCAGTAATTAACTAAGTTAAACTAAAGATAAATTCAATAAAAGAAAAAACTAGATAATCTTTGGATTTCATCTCACCCATGAACAAGAATTTATATTCTAAATCTATAACTAATCTGCTTTCGTATTCAAATTACTACAGACAAATGATTTCTAACTAAGAAATTTGGAGAGAACTAAAATAGAAATTGAATGATGGTTTATGATGGAACAATCAACTCCTAAAGGTTGCAAAAAATAACACTATTTTTTTTTTTTGATTACTCATATCAAAACCTACTGTATGTGGATAATTGGGAAGTATGAAAACCAAATAGGTTTCTGAAAGTATAACCAATTCAAACAATCCCATAAACATTAAAATCTCAGTTTAGAATATAAATCCTAATTTATAGGCTAGAAATGCCTCCTACAATTATCTAGAAAATAAATTACTCAAACATGAAGAAAGTGAAATTGAAAGTAGTTAAAAAAAACATGTAAATAAAATCAACTCAATAAAACTTGAATTGAAATTGAAATTGAATAAAGAATTTTGTATTTAAAATAAGGAATTGAAAGTAATTAAAATAAAAGAAATAGAAAACCATAAATAAAGAAGAACTTTGCTTGCAAAATAAAACTAGGCAAAGAACAATGAAGAAGAAGGAAGAGAAAGAGCCTCCTTGGGAGGAGGAAGGAAGGGGTCTTTAAAAGCCCCCTGTAGATTGGTATTTATACCCTTAAAAAAGGGAGAGAGCTATGATTGAGTTTTAGAGATCATCTTCCTTTCTATATCTATCAAAAATATCTCTAAAGATATGGTCAATATAATCCCTTTCCTATCTTGTCTCTTTTTCCTCAAAATAATGGTGGAAGATCCCCAAAAGATTTGACAAAATATGATCTTTAATTAGGGCTTCCATCAAAATCTGGATTGACCTACCGGTAAAACAACGAAACCTACAAGCATAATTTTGTCTCACAAAATTTCAAAAACTTTCGTGGCTTTTCCAACTGGTAGAACATCCTTCAACTATCGGTAGGACTTATTTGACAAAGTACTAGGACATTTCTTATTGGTAGAACATGTACCACCTATAGTTAGAACCTCTATTTTCTTGAATTTTTACTCTACGGCTTTCGACTTATTCAACTAATCTCCAACTCTTCCAAAACATTAAAAAGTGTGCAAAACCTTGTTCTAAATTAGTTTACCAACAAACACAAATATTCTCTATAAAAACAAAAATAAACTAAAACAAAAGAAATATATAACTAACATAGCTAAGATGAATGGTATGAAACATAAAATATGCAATATTATACTTTCATCATTCGACCAGAAAATCCCCAATTGTAATTGCAATGGTGGGACAACCAGGATCTTTGTACTTAGTTGGAGTGTTGGTTTAGAGAATGGTACTTACTTGCTTCGTTAGAAATGCCTTTTTCTAGACATGCAATTCACTTGATAGTGCATAAATCTTTCAAAAAATTAGCATATGAAGGCACTTGTCGGATTGTATCAAGGAAAGGAATATTGATTTTTACCTACTTAAATAGATCAAGAATTTCAACCTGATTTGCTAAATTTGCAGGCATTTTCAACTAATGAGGATAGATAGCAAGAATGGGACACACAACCTCCTCAGACTCAACAACCTTGAGCAACTCAATTGACTAACTATCCTTGGTGTTACTCTGGGTCTCTTTTTCTTTAGGCTTAGAGATGTTGGTTTGGATGGTTTTATCAACTTCTTTACCACTCCAAAGAGTGGTTATAGACTTGAGTTGCTTCTCACTAGGTGTGACATTTGGAATCTCAATCCCATGTTGACCCTTGAGATTTTCTTGGGTTGAGCAAGAAAATTTTCCTTTTCCTCCTACATCAACCCCATATTGCGGTCAACTTGATCATTTGAGACCTGTTATCATTCAAAGCTTGGTTGGTCTAATTGTTGATGGTGGTCTGGCTTTGAATGAATTGGTAGAAAACATCCTCAATGTTTTCCTTGTGTGAAGGATAATATGGAGGACACTAGCTTTCCCTTAGGGAACAAACCCGTGTGAATTTGGGCTTTGAACAAACCCTTATTATGGTGGGTGCAAAGACTGATTGGTATAAGATTGAACAAGAACAGTAACAGATTGAACTAGAACGACATATGGCATAGAGGTGGAGGGTTGAGCAGAGGTGTCATTTCTCCGACTAAAGTTTGGGTGGCTACACCAACCCAGGTTATATGTATTGGAGTAAGGAAAATTCTACTGCCTCGGCTTATTAAAGGCATTCACCTGATCATGGAGGACCTTCGTGTAAACTGGTAAGATTGGGAAATCTTTTATAAAATGCCCAACCAACTCGCATAAAGAACAAGGTTCCTCATGAGACACACTTTCCACCTCGTTCACCTCCTAGCCTCTAAGTTTTCAACCTTCCGCTATAGATGAGCAATCTTGGTCAACAATTCATCGATTCTGGTTTATGAAACTTGATTATTGATTATTGTTACTAGTAAGAATTTCTACATTCAATGGTGTTTAAAATTTGTGAGTAAGTGATTAATAGATATAGG
This sequence comes from Ilex paraguariensis, assembly GCA_963454935.2. NCBI lineage: Eukaryota > Viridiplantae > Streptophyta > Magnoliopsida > Aquifoliales > Aquifoliaceae > Ilex > Ilex paraguariensis. Next base: position 13,618 of record CAUOFW020003871.1, read on the forward strand.
GTTGAGTGAGGAAAATTGAGGAATGAATAAAGATTTCTATCAGACTTCTACCAGTAGAAAGTGTTATTCTACATGTAGAACAATATTCTGTAAGAAGTGCTATCGGTAGAAAGTGATGTTATACTGGTAGAACGAGTGTGGTGTTCTACTGGTTGAAACATGAAATTTTCAGTTTTCCTTTTTGTCTCTAATTTGTTAACCACTCAACTCCAAGGTTTTCCATGGCATTTTAGTGGGTTCAAATTAATTTTAGTGGATTTTAGTTACCTACAAATACCTTGATAAATCTACGGGTTTAATTACAATGAAATAAATGGAAGGGGGTAATGGGAAAGTATTGGGTTAAGCCTAATTAATCATTTATGCATATGTATCATAACAATTGTGTGTTTGGAATGTTGTTAGTATGACTTGTGTTGATAAATGTTAAGTATTACAGTAATGAAGATAGTGCCAGATTAACCTAAGATTACATACCGAGACTAAATTCGAGTTTGGATTTAACCCGAGGAGAGTATACTGATTCATATTAATTGAAAATGTGGTTATGCGTTTATTAGCTATACTTACGTGAAATAGTTTGACGATTGTTTGGTCAACGATGAACTATGAATGGTAATTGATTGTTTCTAGCTATATTTATTTGAAACAGCTAGATTCTGAGTCAATGACTTAAGGATTATGGATTGGTGATAAGTGTGGTTCAAATAATTGAAAATATTGTGGATGCTTATCAATATGAGGTTACTGAGACTACTGGGCATAAGTAGTAGCGATGGGTCTGCAGACACTACTGTGCATAAATGGTAGTGATGGGTTTTCTGAGACTGCTAGACATAAACGGTAGCGATGGGTCTACCAAGACTACTGGACTGAAACAATAGTGACATAACTGCCAAGACTCCTGGATGTAAATATGTAGAGTTAAATGTTATGAGATATCATATATTGGAGAATGAATTTTGGATATTGTTATTTGGATGTTGGGTATTGGTTATTGGATATTGGCTGTTAGATATTTAATGTGAAATCTATTTTAAATGTGAATGTGAGATATGAATATAATTGTTTAGTGCTTATACGTTCTTTTTAATATGTCTCAAATATACTCACTAAGCATGTGGTTTGCTCACCCCCTAACAATTATTTGTTTTTAGGTTTACGGATTAAGGAAGTGGTCCACTGAGTAGTCTAGCTTGATGTAGAGGTGTTAGTGATAGATAAAGTTATGAATCATGATGTACAAGAGTTGTAAAGATGTTTAAAGGGTATGGTTCCCTAGTAGTGGTAACGTTGTGCTACATTATAGTTTATGTCAGGTTTCTTATTTTGACAGTTGGATTTGGATATTATTGTACATAATTAGTTTACTCTGAAATTAATTATCATTTAAAGATTAAAAGGTTGAGGTTACCCATACCCTAAATCTTTTTCTGGATAAGGTGTGACAATTATAATCAATATCCATTTGATTGACGAAAAAGATAATCAAAATGTTTATTCTTCCATTTTTTTTTTTGGTTCAACGGTCAGGGGTGTTGCAGTCATCTTAAGTATATCTCGACAAATCCCCTCCCCGATTTAGTCAAAGGCAGGTCATCCACGCCTGAACTATGATGTTCATAAGGGATAAATCCCTCATGGCCTGAACACAAAGGGTTGCCAAGGTTAGAACTCATTATATCTAGGTTTAAAGTTTGCCCCTATTACCACTTGAGCTACGAAGAATGAGTTCAAATCAAGCTAAGCCTAAGGCTCTTTGTTTAGATAGTTGCTCTAGTAAAAAAAAATTCAAAATACAACTGCAAAACTTGTCACCAAAGGCTCTTGGGTTTTGAATCATTTTTGTCAAATTTGGTACTAATACTGCAATGCATTTTGATTTTGTCCTTGTTTGTCGAGCTGTACTGTTTTCTATGATATATGTACTTTACAAAATGTGAAAATTACTAAACACGAATTCTATAGAACACCATGCTAAAGTTGTGATCTACCTTGTACTTATGTTGTGAAAATTACTGAACATCTTATTTTCCTTTTTTCTTTTCTCTCTTTTTTTTTTTGGCTATGTGGAATTGTAGCGATACCATATAATACTCTCGTTACTGCTATTTATTAAAAGAGTCACATGTTTGAATGAACAACAACAGTTGCTAAGTTGACAACGTGTATGAAATGAAACATCAAACTTGTGAAAGCTCATGGGTTGCCCAATTGTATTGTGCATATGACATTTTTAAATATACTAGTGCCTGAAGTCACTTTAAAATGCTAAAAATTGAGTATTGATTGTTGGGAGGGGCCTTTCTAACTATTGCTGACCGGCAGGCAGTTAACCACGACGGGGCAGGTACTTTGCTATCGCACTTTGATTCCCCACCTCTGCTAGATGAGTACCTCTCAGCTAAGGATCAACCTAGGAACAAGATTCCTAGTCCAATACTATTCTGAATATTCAAGAGCTAGGGATAAGGCACCTAGGAGTAAGAATCCACATCTAATGCTACTACAAACTTTGAGGACCTAGTGGTAAGGTTTATCCTATCATACCCTAGAGTTCTGGTTTGTTTGGAATAAAACTTCCTATCACTATAAGTAAAGACCTCTAGGTACCAAGCAAGGGTATTCAATCCTAACCTATTCACGACATACTATTTGTGACTCACGTTCTGACTTAAGCATTGGTGCAAGAAGGCTCGAACCATCACCTCCAAGAAACTTCTCCTCTATCGTAGGAATCGGGAGATCTCTCTAAGACTATTGAATGTGCTCCAAGTTGGGGATGCCCCATCAATCCTAGCTACCTTCAAAGCTTTTCCCCAGCCATCTCCGAAGTCCTTATTCTGCTCCCTAGCATGTTTTTTATTCATTTTGTCCTAAATCCTAGAGTATTGTTCACAAGCAGCACTCTTTACTTGGACATCTATCTCAACATTCTCATTTTTGGCCTTAGTAAGCTTCTCTTCTAGCTTATTAGCTCGAGACTCCACCTCTACAACCTTCCTTTTCAAAGAGGCATTCTTTCATTTATAATCTTCAACTTATTTCATGAGCTTGTCAGTCGTGATCTTGTCCGATTCGTCTTGACTTACAAACAACTCATGCCATTGAATAAGATCGTGGGCAAAATAAGTTCCTTACAAAGGCGACAAAGTGTCAAAGAAGAACCAAATTCAATTTATTTCAAACTTAGATAAAAACTTATCAAAAGCGAATGTAGAAGCAATGAGTCAATCAACTATCTTCAACGCATTCTTGACACTTTCTTTTTCTCGTTATCGTTAGGAAGCATGGCAGCGTGACCCATTACTCTCGTTGTCTCCACACTCTCAAAGGCAGACTTTAAACCCATAGAAAGCCCTATAACTTTGCCATCATGTATAAGAGAATTGTCTACCAATGCTTACTTCCTTTAGAGTTGGATCTTTTGGATGCAGACTCCTCAATTGTGGTTGTAGAAGGCCTCTTTACTCTAGCGACCACTACCTCATCAGCATCGGAGTCTCTGAGTCCTTTAATAAGAGGGAAGCCACCCTTCATACCTAAAATCAAAGGGTACCAGAGCTTAAAAAACAAAACTTTAGGTCACAGCAGTAATGATACAAGGTCATACTAGCTTACCTGATGCAAAATAAGTCTCCTCCACCTCTTTAGTCTCAATTTACTCAGTGTACAGATTAGTTAATTCAGTTGGCTCCATCTGTACACCAGCATTGATATCCAAACCAACTATATTTCTCTCTATCGACCCCCTAACAGAAGGCCTCACTAGAGCAAAAAGTTCTAATAGCTTGGCCAAGGTATCTAGAGTGAGAGAAGTAAATGAAGTATATCCAAGGGTGAAGTCTAGCAATACAAGAACGGATATTCCAAAAGCCTTGTTTGCCGAACCGATGTTGGAGCAGTACATCCACAATAACATTGTCACTACGCTTCTTGATCTTACAGACGGACCATTGTAGATCAAAGGAAGAAGAAGATGGAGAAGCTCTCATTTCTCTCTCTCTCTCTCCCCCTCTGCTGAAATATGTGGAGAAAGGACTTGGAAGACCAACGTCTTCCACTTTACTTTTTATTTATAATAGGCTCATATTGAACCACGTGTCACTTCTCTTATTGGTCAAATTTGATCCTAACCAATTACATTTCACCACATGTTATGTTTAATATAATTTTATAAGATATACTTTAAATTATATCACGGGTTTCACAATTTAAATCTGATTGCAAAATTTCAATCGCACAATACCCGACCACATCGTAACACTCAAAAAATTGACTATCTTAGAATTTCATGGTGAGATCCGTTTCGTCATCCAAATTGTATAAAAACTTGTGTTTTTTTTCTTGTGCTTTAATGGCAAATTATCATTTATACCCCTTTTATTAAAAATTTAAATTTTTCTTGAGTTTCACATTCTCCCCCTTAAGGGAATTTCACCCCCCCAAAATTAAAAACACATGTAGAACGCAATAATTCATGTACTACACTATGACTACGAGAAATGTACTTCATCCTCAAATATAAATGGATAGGTAGCTCTCATAGAGTCCTCACACTCCTATGTCTCGTCTGCGATACCCTGACGCTTCCATAGCACTTTCATCAGCCTCATAGTTTTGCCACACAAAACTTGGTCTCAACCATTCATAATATAAACAGGTCCCTCCTTAAAGGTACCATCTATGTCAACAATAAGCTCCCCCAAGTCCACCATATGTGTAGCATGTGGTGGAACACGCTATGCACTCCTGAAAAATGTGGTGGTAATGCTAACCGATAAGTAATTGCATCAACCTTCTTGAGTACCTCGAAGGGCCTAATGAACCTTAGCTACAACTTACCCTTTTTACCATCGGATCTACTCATCCTACAAAATTTAGTGGCTTGGGTGCCTTACAATTTTTCAAGTGATTTGAGCTGCTATGGCTCCTACTGGCGCTCGTCTGAACCAAGTTCGCAGCCATAGTACCCATCGCTGGCATAAAGGCCTCTTGATCGAAGACCGGTGTTGGTGGTTGGTTGTTCCAACCACCCCAACGACCTCATCCTCTAGTTTCCATCTATACACACATAAGATAGAAATAGACAACTAACTTAGCGTCCCCAACTTAGGAATTGAAAGTTATAATCATAAAAAGTTTTTGAAAAAATTTCCTTTGTTCTATCGGTAGGTTCCCAAATAGAAAGCTATCCTACCAGTAGGTCATGCATATCCTTTCGGTAGGTGGATAGAATAGAAGTCAAGATAATGGTCCCTTTTGCCTTCCCACTAGTAGGTTAGGCCATAGAATTCCTTCCTACCAGTTGGTAACTATCCTTCTATAGTTAGGTCTTGCCACAAAAGTTCTCTTGTTCTACCAGTAGCCTTTGCCTTCTTACCTATAGGTAAGGCTAAAGAAGTTCTTCCTACCGGTAGATCCTTGCACTCCTACTAGTAGGTCAAGCCCCATAAACTTTTCCTACTAGTAGGTACTAGCCCTCCTACCGGTAGGTCAAGCCTAGAAGCTTTTCTTACCAATAGGTACCTACCCTCCTGCTAGTAGGTCAAGCCCCATAAGCTCTTCTTACTGGTAGGAATGCACATATTCCTACCCTTTTTCCATTCAAACTCTAAGGTTATGTTCTCTAACCCTAGTGTCTCAACTCATATAAACATTTAATCATGCACATAATTTACATAAAGCATATAACACGTATTACATGTAATATACAATATAGATTTTGATCAATTTCAGAGACTAAACTAATTTAACTTAGGTATTTCTTGCATGTGTGACCTATATGGTTCATAAAATATACGACTTAAGCTTATAATAAAAACAAGTGCATAATTTGAACTTTTCAACAAAGAGTTATGATCCAATAAGTGAAAGGTAGTTTGCTTGACTGATGGTTCTACGACAGTTGTCCTATTCGAGTTTCGGTATTTTTTGTCACAAATCCTATTTCATACCCATCTCCAATATTGATAATATCACTTGCATAAAGATCTATGCCTAATGACATGATATAGGACTAGCATATCTATCCCAATATTTTTGTCAACTCCTCTGAGCTAGGTAATTTATCAATTCGAACAAATAATTAATCTCAAACCAAATTAAGCAACAAATCACATTTATCTTATAAACATATAACTTCAAACAAATTCAAATCTGGAGTTTTTTCACCATAACCTAATACTCCAGTGATAGTCCACAACCTACAGCTCCTATGTAAGACCTAATTCCTAAGCTCTGATATCAGACCTGTAATAATCCAAAATTCACCCTGGAATGCATTACTATATACAAACCATGCAATTATGAGAGTAACTAAACATAAAAATTTAAATAATAAATCATTCATTCATCCAATAAATACCAGATACTAAGATAATAAAACATTCTAACTTCTCCAAACATAAAAATCCAAAGCCAAATAGTATCTAGCAACGAAATAATTAAAACTAGCTGAAACATTATTTCAGAAAAAATCTCTCAAACCCTAAACCAAAAATAAAATAACTATATTCCTTCAACATTGGATCCACATCTTGATTCTCCAATGCCTCATAGTCAACTAGCTCATCCTCATCGACATCATTTTCTATGCCAAAATCTGTAAATGTGTGGTTGTAAGGGGGAGAAAAAGCCCATAGAAAATCTCATAGAAAACTCTCCCAAATCCAAACAAGGTTTTAAAACAACATAAATAAGGCAAGTCTTTTCTGAAAAATAGCATATATAATTTTTTGAAAGTAAAACTATGAAGGTTGTAATGATCTCAAGTATATGAAATACAATAAATTAATGTCAGGAATAAACATGTAAGAAATTAAAGCAATCAATAAATAACTCAGTAGCATCATTCCATATTCTCATGTATGTTGGTTGCTTCTTAGAAATCTACACAAAGATTCTACTTCGTTCACTTACCACAAATCAAACAATCCCAATCATTTCCCACATGACACATCACAAGCCACTTTAGGAAGGGGCGTATATCATATCTCACGACATTGTCGAATCCTTCGCAGGAAATGCATACCATCCCTCAACCTCGAACCTATGCAAACAATAATGGTTGCTCTCACATACAACAATCAACTACAAGTGTTAGCCAACCATCTCACCCCCACTGGGATAAACTAACACTCTACAGCAGCTTTCGAATGCAATTCAAGTCCATCACACTCAAACAATATAAGAGATGAAACCATAATTTTCTCAACGACCATAACCTTATCATATCACAATTTTCATTAACAATTCAAGTATCAGAATTGTACAATTCTCAATATACTATAGTAATAAAAAGAATCGAAATATGCAAGAGGTTATATCAAGAAAACCTTTACAATTTTGATATCCAAATTCTAGGATTTTGCCAAAAATCACAATTTCTTGGAACAAGAATAAATAGTTGATTAAAAACCTAATTTAATCAATAATAGTCTTTCACTTAAAACATGTGTTTAGGAAAAATTAGGGTTTTGGAAATTCAAGAACAATGTTTCTTGAACACAAACCATGTATCTAGTTGAAAACCACAAGTTACTCGAAAATAAATCAAGAACGAATAGTATGTTAATCAAAAGAAACCAATGACAATGATTATTTAGCATGTAATAATCTAGAAGATTTGCAACATACATAATTATATCCTAAGTTAAAATGAAAGAACTTGAGAAGAATTCCTACCTCAATCCAATGTTTAAAGATAACCCTAGTGTGTTTAAATCAATCTCAATGTTAGAATCCATATGAGTCTTGTATTTTCTCCTTCTCTCTTGCTCACTAGGGTTGCCTAGGGTTGAAAACTGATGAAGCATGGCTAAAGGGACGTTCATACGGTATTTATAGGATGAAAAATGGAGAAAAACCCTAAAACTGATTGGGGCCTTTTTAGGGTGGCATCCAGAAGGTGCTTAGGCATTTGAATGGTGCCAAGTCACTATTTTTAATGGAAAATAAGGTTTTATGGTAGGGAGTACCATCCGGATGGTGGTTAGGGCATCTAGACGGTGCAAACTTTCTTTCCTAATTTTAGGAGTAATTTTCACCTATTTAAAAGTCGATTCAAAAATTTTGTGTGAATTACACTTTTGTAGCCCTTGAACTCTAGTTTCTATTATCCAAAAATCAGCTCAATCAGAGTTCTTAGTAGAAATTTATGGCTAAAATTCTAAGGTAGTGTCAAATTCCTTCCTACCCAAATTCTTTCTAAAGTGCGATTTAACTCCAGTATACTTCATAACTTCTAATAAATCCCATATTACCTCTCCTAAAGTTTATTGAACTGTTGGATTCAATGGAGGCCTTATTCTGACCTAAAAAAATTTAGAAACTTACCTAAACACCCTTCTCAAGCTTAAACACCTTCGAAACTAAGTTTGACTTGAAAGTCAATTCATCCGAAACTCAAACTTCATGATCAATCTTTTATCAATGATTCAAGGTTTCTACAATCCTTTTATTCATCCTATGAGAAATATTAATATGATATTATTCTTATTTAATTCTAGCCTGAGGTCTTAAAATCCACCCCCTAAAAGAAAGTTTCATCCTCAAAGCTTAATCGTCGAGTTAATCTATCTAATTTTTCTGTGGTAATGATGTCTCCACTTCTAGTCATCCTTTAAGCATCAATTCCAAGATCAAAATAGATCTCTTATATTCTAAAATTTAGATTCATCCCTAAACTTATACCATCATTGCAATTATTAGAAACCCCCAAGATTACCTTCATTCACAAGCATTCATTTATCACCTCCATTCTTAATTTTTTCTCATATCCCTTATCCTTAATAATTCCATGCGATTTTCTAAACTAATTCATATCATAAATAACTACTAGATCTTCAACTCATTTTCTGTTCATCAAATATCACTTTTTTTTGTTTTTTTTAATTTACCAATCATTTAAAAAAAATTCTCATTTTGCTTCTTACATATTTTTAGAAATCGGCCCAGCCCGGCCCTGCGGGTTGACTCGGTAACCCGATGAACCGGCCCCTAAGCCAGACTAGTTATGTAATTAGATTGTTTAAGTAAAAAAATGGTCAAAATTCATTAAATTGGACGGTTAGAAGAAAATCGGACGTGTCACTTGGGTCTATAAAAATTAACGAAATTGGGCATTTTTGCCCTAGTATGAATTTCTTAACTCTCGCGATCTCTCTCTCTATCCACTCTCTCATTGCCGACTCTCCCTCAGTCGCCACCAACCCCCACAACGACATCTCTCTTTGTATGCATCCCATCTCCTTCTCTATTGCAACTCACACACCAAACTAGAGATTTCTGTGATATTTCCTCTCTTAGTGGCAGCAAGGCAAGAGAATAGAAGGTAATCTTTTGCCTTTATGTTTGTAATTATTTAACTCCACTTTTTTTGAAATTTTTTTCATCTGGGCCTGTGCTTCTGGTGTTCAATTTGGATTTGTTTGTTTATTGGAATATTTTTTTTTTGGTATTATTTATGGTGGTTCGATTTGGAGATATTGTTGCTGGTTGTTCGATTTGAGGATATTGTTGATGGTTGTTCGATTTGAGGATATTGTTGCTGGTGGTTTGATTTGGGGATATTGTTGTTGATGGTTGTACATGTTTTTGAGTTCTTCATTAACACCCTACTTTTGATCTCACTTGCATTGGACAATGACTGTGTGCACAAATGTTGGATCAAAAAATCAAAATCAATATAAAATCAGGGAGTCATTTAATTTTTATGGCTATTTTAATATTTTTACAATACATATTAATTTTTTTTATTTTTTTATTATATGACCGGTTGAACCAGTGACCAAACGGTTGAACCAATGACCCATTAACCCGGTCACTTTGTTGGGTTAACGTTAGGGTTGGTTGTTAAAACTATGGATTCTTACATGTATCTTATCCAGAAGCATTTCACAACAACCAAATTCAATTTCGTTAATGGGATTACTCATTATTTCTATACTCAAATTATGGTGTAATCTAAAACTTAGTAAAGTCATTACGGTAAGATCTACAACGATTCCTTAAATAGATGCATCATTTTTAATGAATTTGTCTCTCATTAGTCCAGAGAAACTCATAATATTTTACTATCTAATACTAACTTCACATCCTATGGACACTTATCAATTTATGTGATTCAGTGGACACCGCAAGATTCCTACCAATTCTAACCATCAAACTATAAACCAAGTTTTCCAAGAAATTGAATCTCCGTCTTCAAACATATACTCTTTACATTCACCATTGTAACCATAACTAATGGTTAATTCCACTAACATTAAATCTAATCCAATGGTTTGCTATGCACTCTAATATAAATTACAATTCAATAATCATTAAGTAGAAACTAGCCTCAAGATAAGAATTCTCATATGTTTGTAGGATTTTGTGAAGATATGCCTCGTTTCACCACATATGTTCTTTGATTATTACTTCCAAAAATTTTTCACTAACGATCCATCTTTCTTTGCCAAAGAAAATTTTAATAACTAACCAAATATACTACTTGGGATATAGATCAAGTTATAGCTCTAAAATATTACTTTCAGTCATCAATCTTGTGCCCAACTCAATAAGGCTGAAAATTCTATTTATAACTCACACACATTCGTATTCCTACTATTAGATCAATCTTAACATCTTCACATTATTTACCAACATGACTAATACTAATCATTTCTCTATTTCCCAAATATTTCTTCTCAATCTCAGCTAATATCAATAACCCATGTATTCAAATTCCTAGTAGCTACAATCATACCCACTCCCTTCTATTCATTACATATAATCTTGAATTCCCTTTATTCAATCTAGAATAAAAATATTTCTGATTCATAAAATAAAGATAGACTTCGAAGAATCACAATAATCTCACTCAATTCAATACTATCATATTTCTTATAATATAATCACACAAAAAAAAAAAAGACTCCTGATGAATAAACCAATGTTCCTTGATTTAACCACATTAGTCATGATAATCTTAACCATTGTTCATAATCCCCAAGATAATAATGATCTACAAATTAGTAGGATAACCATATTCATGTATCCCAAAAATTACATAAAGTTTTTACATCAATGTCAAAATCAATCTATATAGGCATCATCATTGATTCCTCAAATTACATATTTCTAATTATCACCACTAACCATAAAGTTTGAATATTCAATACTCATATCAACAATCCTCAAGTATACAAAATAGAACCTTAATAATGTACTAAAAGAGACAGAAAAAAGAACTTCATATTCCCCCAGCACTACTCCAATAACATTGAAAGATCTCACATTACGATAGAAGTTAACACCAAACATTGAAATCATCATTATTTCAATAATTGTCTACTATATTTGACCACGAGTTTTTAAACCTTTATAATCTTTTATCCTACAATATTGAGGGTCAAAAGTAGCTACTACAACTTAATTAGGCTTACTAGATTTTTCGTTTTGTATATCTATAAGTTTGTTTCCATAAATTGACCTCAATTTTCAATCAAGATTCACAATACAAGTTAACTATTAACTAAATACTCAACCAATAGATTCATAATTGTTAATACTTTAGAGAGTCTAAGTGCAGTAAAGTAAGCCCATAACGAAATACGATTACCTAAGTATAATGTCTTCAATGGGTATCCTATTTATGACCCTTGTAAACCATTAATACTTCCAAAGTAAATGTGATCTTCATAATATTTTCAAACCAATATTGATAATCTCAAGTACGTGGTTATGAAACAAACTCCTTTCCATTTAGAAACCATAACCACAATTCTTATCATTATTCTAAAATATGCTCTCATTTGATGTTACGTTAACATATTCCTTTAAATGATCATATTTAAAAATTAAACTATCTCATACCATCATATTCACCTTAGAGGAAAACATAATACTTTCATAGCTAATATCGTAAAACCAAAACTACGTTCATTCCTTAATTTTTATGACTTTTAAGTAACACACATAACATTCCATAACCGTATTATTCAATACATAGTCCATCTTAGAAACATCTAAGTTGACCTTACCTCCATACATCCAAATTGGGTTATCATATCTCCTTCACTTCCAAAAATATAACCAACACTCATAGTAGAATAGAATACTTAGAGCTGACAAGACACCAAAGCACAGTCAAATTTTATATTTTTATCCAGCGAAACACTTCAATCAACATGGGAATGTCTTTAAATCAAAGCCTAAATAGTGGTAAAAGCTTACTTAAGGATAAGTCATTCCGAGTCTCAGAAAAAAAACACAACACTTTGCTATCCAAGGAATAGCACAGTGCAGATTTTTGATCAACTTTGGAGAATAAACTGATTCAACTTAGGTATTTCTAGCATGTGTGATCTATATGGTTGGAAAGATATACTAGTTAAACTTACAATAATAAAAAAATGGTGTACAATTTAGACTTTCCAATAAAGAGTTGTGATCCAATTAGTAAAAACGTAGTCTGCTTAATTGACGATTCTGCGACAGTTGTCCAATTCAAGTTTTGGTGTCTTTTGTTACAAATCATATCTCATACTCATCTCTAATATAGATAATATCACTTGCATAAAGATCCATGCCTAACGACATAATATAAAACTAGCATATCCAACCCAAAATTTTCGTTAACTCCTCTAAGCTAGGTAATTCATGCATTAATCTCTAACCTTACTAAGAAACAAATCACACTTATCTTATAAACATATAAGTTCAAACAAATTCAAACCTAGAGTTTCTTCACCATAACGGAATACAACAGTGATAGTCCACAACCTATAGCTATCATGTAAGACATAATTCCTCAACTTTAATTCCAAATTAATCTTTAATTTCCCAAAATCCACCCAAGAATGCATTACTATATACAAATCATTCAATCATGAGAGAAACTAAAAATAATCATTTAAATAATAAATCATCCATTCATCTAATAAATACCAGATACTAAAGCAATAAAATATTGTAACAATTAAAACTAACTAAAACATTATTTCAGAGAAATCTCTCAAACCCTAAGCCAAAAATAAAATAAATCTATTCCTCCAAGTCAGGGTCACATCTTAATTCTCCAATGCCTCATAGTCAACCTACTCATCCATATTGACATCATCTTCCATACCAAAATCTATAAATGTGTGATTCTAGAGAGTGAGCAAAAGCATAAAGAAGGCAAGACTCTTCTAGAAAATAACACATATAAATTTTTGAGAGTAAAACTATGAAAATTATAATGATCTCTAGTGTACGGAATACAGTAAATCAATGATAGGAATAAACATGCAAGAAATTAAATCAATCATTAATAACTCAGTAGCATTATCCTATATTTTTATGTATGTCGGTTGCTTCTTAGGAATCTACACAACGATTCTACTTTGTTCACCCACTATAGACCAAACAATCTCAATCATTCCCCACAGGACACATCACAAATCATTTTAGGAAGGGCGTATACCATCTCACACGACATTGTCGAATCCTTCGCAAGAAAGGTATATCATCCCTCAACATCGAACCTACGCAAATAATATTGGTTGCTCTCATAGACAACAATCCACTACAAGTGTTAGGCCACAATCTCACCCCCACTGGGATAAAAGAACACTCTACAGTAGCTCTCGAAGGCAATTCAAGTCTATCACACTTAAACCATACAAGAGATGAAACCAAAAGTTTCTCAACAACCATAACCTTAACCAATCACAATTTTCATTAATAATTCAAGTATCAGAATTGCACAATTCTCAATATATGACAATAATAAAGGAATTAAAATATGCAAGAGATCATATCAAGTATACCTTTACAATTTTGATATCCAAATTCTAAGATTTTGCCAACAATCACAATTTGTTGGAACAAGAATAAATAGTTGATTGAATACCTAATTTAATTGATAATAGAGCTTTTAGAATTCAAGAATAAATAGGTCTTTCACTAAAAATATGTGTTTAGAAAAGAGTAGGGTTTTGGAAATTCAAGAATAATATTTCTTCAACACAAGACATGTATATAGTTGAAAATCACATGTTACTTGAAAAGAAATCAAGAACGAACAGTATGTTAATAAAAAAAATTAAGAACAATTGATTATTTATCATATAATATTCTAGATGATTTAAAACATATATAATTACATTCTAAGTCTCAATGAAAGAACTTGAGAAGAATCTCTTACCTCAATCTGATGTGTGAAGATAGTCCTAGTGTGTTTGAATCAATCTCAAAGCATGAATCCCTGTGAATCTTGTGTTTTCTCCTTCTATCTTGCTCTTTAGGGTTGCCTATGGTTGAAAACGGATGAAACATAGCTAAAGGGATGTCCATACATTATTTATAGGGTGAAAAACGAAAAAAAAAACCTTAAAACTAATCGGGGCCTTTTTAGGGTGGCATCCATACAGTGCTTGGGCATCTGGATGGTGCCATGTCACTATTTTTTTATGGAAAATAAGGTTTTATGGTAGGGATTATCGTCCGGATGGTGCTTGGGGCGTCCGGATGGTGCAAACTTTTTGTTCCAACTTCATGACCAATTTTCACTTATTTAGAAGTCGATTCAGGAAATGTTCGTGGATTTTAATTTTGTAGACTTTGAAGTCTAATTTATATTATCCAGAAATCAACTCAATCGGAGTTCTTAGTATAAATTTATGATTAAAATACTAAAGTAGTGTCAAATTCCTTCCTACCCAAATTCTTTCTAAAATGCGCTTTAACTCCAAAATATTTCTAACTTCTAATACACCCTATATTACCTCTTCCAAAGATTCTCAACCTTCCGGATTCAATGAAGGCCTTATTTTGACCTAAAAATATTTTAAAATTTACCTAACCACCCTTCTCAAACTTAAACACCTTCAAAACTAAGTTTCACCTGAAAGTCAATTCATCAGAAACTCAAACTTCATGATCAATCTTTTAACAATGTTAAAGGTTTCTACAATCTTTTTATCCATCCTAGGAGAAAAATTAATATCATATTATTCTTATTTAATTCTAGTACGGGGTCTTACAATAAGAGTCCCATTACATGCCTTGAATAAAATACAAGTTTTTTACTTAAAAATATACAAGGCAAAATTGTAATTATATACAAGGGACTACAAAAATCCATATCAAGAGCCACAATCCGGCTCTATCCTCAAAGTGGGCCCAAGTTAGGGCTGTTAGTAGATGCCTGTCCAGCACCTGAAATATATCACCATAAAAGATGATATACAACAGGGTATCTCTTATGAAGATTACTTCTCAACTCACATACATATGAAATGCTACATGTAAACATCATGTCAAACATCCATGCTAAGAAATAAGAACTCACGCATGCAATGGAACGCCTAGCCCCATCGGCTCCCATAACATAAGCAATGCCACACATATGAATTCGGGCATTCCAAACCTTGCCATTGATGTTAATTTAACATCCAACGACTACTTTATAAAATCTATGTCTTTCTAGAGTAGGTATTTTTTGGACTTATACCAATGGTTACCCAACTAACACAGAATTTCAGGACTTCCATCCACAGTTCCATGTACACTGACACACATTATGGACTCAATACCAATGACAGTGCATACTCAAAATTGTTGGGTCTTACACCCAAGGGAGAATCTAGGCTTTCTTGCTAACCTCGACACACATTTCAATGCAAACCCATGCGACTCAACCAGACCTAGATCCAAAATTTTCAAGCCCACGTATCAACCCACCAAGAATGATGCTTGATTAAAACATGCACCCACACCCACACTCATATCGAATACCCACGAATGCAATACTGCCCATGCTAGTGAAAATGCAATATGCAATTGTAATTCATATCATCATGCTTATCATATCATAAAACATATAATAAACATATCCATTTCTATAAACATTGCCTAACATGTCATATATGGTTATAAGCAATTAACATACTTGAACCTTAAGAATTTTATCAAAATACCTAGTGCCTTTCCTATCGGTAGATTCACCTTTTATGCAATTCAAACTTATGCAAATCAAAATCAAAATGGGTTTTACAAGTTCTCATACTTATTTTCAAGCCCCTAGTTACACTATTGTGGTCTAGCTTAAAAGATTTCATCCTTAGGGCTATACCCATTTGATATATAACCATACTTTGGAAATAAACCTTGATTGCAGGGAATCCCTACCTCTTGTAGTGTACTCACGACATAGATCGACTTTTCACAACGCCAAATGATGCTTCGTTAAATCTCTATACATAACTCCAAATTTTTGCAATGTGTCATAAACTGACTTGGTTGGAACTGATGCTTAGTCCTCGTCATTGTGAGAAAATTTAATTCTTGCCCCAACTTGATCCTTCAAAAGCTTGGAATTTTTTCAACTAACCTCAAGGAGGTAACACTCAAGTTGAGGGGCTTTAACAAAAGTGGCAGAAGTGGCTCTTAAGGCTCCGAGCCACTTCTCATCTCTCTCTATTAGTCAATTTTCAGAATAGTGTCAGAAGAAAGAGAGGGGAAAGGGAAGCTAAAGCCCTAAGCATCTTAGGCGACTAAAATCCTAAGCTTTTTAGGCAACTAAAGTCCTAAGCTTCTTAGGCAAGAGGAGCTCGTAGGCAAAACAAAAGGCCCACGAAGTCCAAACTCTTCAAAAATATACCTTGATTAATTTGATCAATTAAAAGAGGCATAGGGGAAAATTGTAGGGCCCTTTTCTGTCAAGTTATGACCGACACAAGGCTAGAAAGGCCTAGCTAACTGGTAGCCTCTAAGGCACTAAAATGTAGATTGACAAGCAGCTAACCATGACTTGAGAGGTACCTTGCTATCGCCCTAAGTCCCTCTCAGCTAAGGATCAACTGTGGAATAGGAGTCCTAGTTCAATACTACTTTGTATATTCAGGAGCAGGTGATAAGGCACCTAGGAGTAAGAATCCTAGTATAAAACTACTCGGAACTTTGAGGACCTAGTGATGACATCGATCTTATCACAACATAGAGTTCGGATTCCTTTGGGACATAACTTTCTATCACTATAAATAAAGGCCTTCAGATAACAGGTAAGAGCATTCAATAATAGCTTATTCGCTATATAATATCTTCGACTCTCTTTCTGACTTAAGTATTAGAGTCCTTTTGGCTGCCTCCGACCATCAGTTTACCTCGATGTTCTCTTAGCTTACAAGTTCATACGAGATGGTGACTCATAGTGTGAAATTCTCCCTACACACCTCATGTCTACATGAACAACAACTATTAATAAGTCAACAACAAGTATAAAATCAAACAACAAATTTATGAAAGCTAATGGATTGTCCAATTGTATCATCCATATGACATTTTGTAACACCCCAAAACACACCCTAGACGACATTACATTCTAAAATCATTCATATCATGAGAGCACTAATATAATCCCTTAAGAAACAAGACTTCATTTGTCATCCATGAATATTTACAACATTATCCAAAAGAATAAGTCCAAGGCCTGGCTATTACATCTCAAATATTAATTAAAGAAGCGCAGCGGAATAAACAAAAGAAGTTGGACTGCACAATGTTCCAAAAGAATGTCCTAGTCTAGTACAAAAGGAAAGGAGGTCACTCTATGCGTCCACCTCGGGATCCACACTCCCGTCTAGTGGAGTCTCCCAAGTTGCGGGCTCCTCGACCCTTACGTCCTCCTCCTCAAGTAGATAATCTGAAAAATGTTAGCGATAAGGGGTGAGCACGAAGCTCTATAGAAAAATTCTCCCAAACTCATACAAAGTTTAGAAAAGCATTTAAAATGGTCGGTCTCAATTTTAACATAACATAGATACATAATTTGAAATAAAGTAGTGACATTTAAAAAGGATCTCAAGTTTATTTAAAAATATTACTTAAATGAATAAACGAGCACCACATACAAATAATAATCATTCATTGTCATAACCAATTTCTAACAATTCTTTTGGTAGGTGGCATACTTTGTGGTAACCTCCACCCCCCTTTAGGTCACCTCTGATTCTCAAGCATCCTTATCGGGACCCTCTTGAGAATGGATGAGCATCCTTACATGAAACATTTCCCCAATCACTACATTGTTTCCCAAACATCCTTACTGGAATCTCTTGGGAAGGGGTGAGCATCCTTACAAGGAACCTCTCACTCATGTGCATCAAAAATAACCCAACCAAACATACAATTCCAACATTTATCTCAATTTACAAGCATCTATCCAAAATCCTCAAAATATATCATGTAACAATTCCACAACCAACTAAGAAAATACATTAGATCACAATAACATCATTTTTCTACCAAACACAAAGCACTAAGGTTTTGAAATCCATAATAAAGAAAGCATTTAGGAAAAAAATACATCACTCTCCAAAAATTAGGGTTTTAAAATTAGAAAGACGATTTCATGGGTATTAAACCCTACTTTGTTCAAAACATGTAATCCTTGCAAAAAGCCTAAGAGAGGATGATTCCATAGCATATATATACCATTGATAGTCAAAGCATACATATATAAATATCATAGCCTCAATAAAAGTGAATGAGAAAAAACTCCTACCTTGAATCCTTAGTTTGCAGGAAGAACTTGAGCTTTGATCTTGAATCTACCCTTAAATCTCTTATTTTTCCCCTCCTTTCTTCCTCTCTAATGCTCTAGGATTCCAAGAGGTGTGGGGTGAGAGTAGAGTGAAAGAAATGAGGGAAAATGGGATGAAAATGAGGTTTAAAACACCTCAGCCCCACAATTCACTATTCATAGCCTGTTTTAGTTTTCCCCAAAATTACGATTTTGCCACTAAGAACCTCCAATTTGATCCATATGACTACCCTAAGGTTTTTTGACGTTATGGATTCATTTTTAATTTTATTTTAACCTAAAAAAATTTATTTTTATGATTTATCTCAAAATCAAAGTCAACGTACACCCGAAACACTAAAGTTTCTATTTTACTCATCCGAACCGACTATTAATTAAGTTTTGCGTTGTTTGCAAATAAAATGTGATAAAGGGTGCTTCTTAAAGCCTTTTATATTTATTTGAAGCCTAAATGTACTCATTATTCTTATATTTTGATTTAGGATACAAATGGAGACGTTAAATGCAAAACGAAGCTAATTGGACTGTTTTGACATCGCTTCGTTATCTGGGTAGAACTCTCTCATCCAAGCTCCGATTGAGATGATTCAAAATGATATGGAATGATAAGAAAGAGCTATAAAACTTTTATTTTTTGCATTGTGAAAGATATTGACTACATCAAGGTCTAAATCGGGCTTGAAGTTGCAGCCAGTTCACTGTTTACGTGCACTGTTCTAATTGGGCTGTTTTGACATCACTTCATTATCTGTGAATAACTCTCTCATCCGAGCTCCGATTGAGATGATTCAAGATGCTATGAAATGCTAAGAAAGAGATCTACAACTTTCATGTTCTGAGTTTTGAGAGATATTGACTGCATCAATGTCAAAATCGCGCTTGAAATTGCAGCAAGTGCACTATTCACGTGCACTGTTTACGTCCTATTTCATCCCTTTTCCATTTCCAATCCATTCCTAAGCCAACCAAATCCATCCCAAACCTCTACAACACATATTGCTACACCAAACCTATTTAATACAAGTTCTATGACTTAAAATTTCATATTTTCACTTATTAAAATCAAATTTCAACTATTATTTCTACTAACATTTTAAATCTCTACTTTTCCAATCTACCAAATTCAAACACATATCACTACACATATCCACATTTTTACCACAATTATTTACTATATATCTATATACATATATAAAAGAAAATGCGAGGTGTAACAATCCTCCCCCTTTAAAGAAAGTTTCGTCCTCGAAACTTACCTCAAGTAACGAACAAATATGGATACTTCTCCCGCATTTCTTGCTTCCGGTTACCATGTAGCTTCCTCCACTCCATGGTGTTGTCACAAAACCTTCAACAATATGATAACTTTGTTGCAAAGTACTTTTTCCTTGGCGTCGAGAATTTCTATTGGTTGTTCTTCGTAGGTTGCTCTGTCTTGAATTTCAATTTCCTCCAAGTTCACGACTGGAGTTGCATCCGAGTGACACCTTCTCAGCATGGACACGTGGAACACATCATGTACTCTGGATTGCTGAGCTGGTAGTCGAAGTTGATATGTCGCCTTGCCTACCGCTTTGATTACCTCAAATGGTCCGGTATATCTTGGCGCTAACTTCCCCTTCTTGTTGAATTGAAACACGCCCTTCTTGAGTGACACCTTGAGAAATACGTAGCCTCCCACCTTGAATTCTAAGGTCTTCATCTGTGGTCTGCATAGCTCTTTTGTCTATTTTGCGTCGTCCGTAGCCTCTCTCGGATGAGTTGAATCTTCTCCGTAGTTTCTCAAACAATGTTCGGTCCAAACAAACTACTCTTGCCGGCTTCTAACCAACACGTCGGTGATCGGCATGGTCTTCCATACAATGCTTCATATGGTGTCATCCCAAAACTTTCCTGATAACTGTTGTTGTAAGCCAACTCCACCAATGATAAGTGGTCGCTCCAACTCCCCTTGAAGTCCAACGCGCAAGCGCGTAACATATCCTCCACAATCTGTATCACCCTCTCGGATTGTCCATCCGTTTGGGGATGAAAAGTCGTACTGAAGTGTAACTCCGTCCCCATCGCTTGTTGTAGACTTTGTCAAAATCTCGCCACAAACTTAGAGTCACGATCCGACACAATTGGGAGCGGAACGCCATTTAACCTCACTATCTCATGGATATACAACTGGCTCAAAGTCTTGAATG